>OMNN01040534.1:0-31349 GCA_900302755.1 Chromis chromis | reverse complement strand
TGCGCTGCAGTGTGCCGCAGAGCATAGCCGAAGCTCTAATACACCACCGATGTTCCAGTACTCAGACCTACCAACTCCGCTGTTGCGCTCCGCTCTGCGCTCTGCACCCCACCCCGCATGCGCACCGCTACGGCTCAAGACAAATATTCGAATAGTCGTCATTAATTGGACCCGAATATTCGAAGGACAGCAACTACTATTCAGGACAGCCCTAGTGTCCACGTAGCGTTTGGCTGTTGCAGAAAACTCTGGCAGGGCGCTGGGGAGCACTTCATCTCAATGCTTCCCCCTTGAAGCACTACGTTCCTTGACAATGTATCTGTACTTTAACTTCCATTGTATCATAGACTAGCTTCACCTGTCTTTGTGGTAACTTCTGTCTGACATATCTCAGGACAGACAGAACAAGTCTATTAGTCCTGCCCATACAATTGGTTGCTAAAATTGAGCAACAGTGACGACACCAGTGATTTCCAAATTTCAAGCTTTTCAAAGTTCTCAGAGCTGCCGCCCAAAAAAAGGAAGAGTGCTCTTAAAATGCACGCTGGATGCAGCACTTTTCGCTAGGTGGCTACATGTGGTAGCATGTGCTCTTTTTTCTCAATTCAAAACAGAAGCAAGCGTTCAGAAAAGAAAACACTGTATGGACACTCAGCCTTAGTTTGCATTTCTGTTTAAATATAAAAGTAGGGAGAAGCCATTCTAAATAACTGTGGAATTATGTTTGATTTTTACCAAAGAAACCACCGACACAGACATCACCACGACAGAGATTATCAAAAGAAGAGACGTGGGGCCCTACGGCATCCGGTCAGAATACTGCATCAGGAAGATCATCTGTCCCCTTGGAAACAGAGACACTCCCAAAGGTAAAAGATCATAATTATTAAGTAGAATTTAAAAAAAAAAAGTACTTGCACAGTTGAAGAAGGACCCTGATTAGGGCTGCACAATTATGGCTGAATATTGATATCGCAACCATTTATCACTAGACAGCTGTCCACAGGGAAGCCTCCAGTCCCTGCTCAGTTACTGCAGTGCAGAAACGTAGACAGATGTGACTAAAAAGTACTTCAAAAATGGTGACATGTCAGACTCACCCAAGCTGAAACCACGTGGTTTTATCTACATTGAGAGAGTACACATTTTAAACGCCAGTATCGCAGTTGATCATGCTACATTAATTGTGGGAAGCTAAACTTGTGATTAATACTCAGACTAGTTGTGTAGCCCTAACCAAGACCCAGTGCTGGAGTTTTGTCAACATTTTATTTTATATGCATAATTAGAAGTTACTGTCTTACTTTCCATGAGTAGAAACCCCGACTCCACAGAGGAAAGGCCTTCGCTCAAGTGCATTGAGGCCCAAAAAGCAGGAACCAGCCAAGCTGACGGGGCCTATTGCTGTGGAGACATGGGTACCTGAAGAGGACCTGGAGCTGTGGGAGATCAGAGCCTTTGCAGAGAGGTAAGAAACACACAGCAAACCACTTCTTCTCATAATTTTTGGGAACACTTAATTGTTCTGATAGAAATGGTTCACCAACTTTGCATGGTTTTTTTTGGTGTTACAGATTGGAGAGAGAGAAGTCTCAGGGTGTAGATTCCTCCAAGACTGGGGCTACGCTGAAGACGGCAGAGGAAGTCAAGGCCCATTTGGAGAATCAGCTGAAGCAGGCAAGACTGGCTGCCCAGCAGGTAGAAACTCAGCACACTGCACCCACACAGGTGTTTTCACCAGAGCAAGGCTTGGAGGTCAGCTAACTCTCTATATACCTAAAACATTCTAACATGTTTGTTTTAGAAACGTCTTGAGCAGCAGAGACCAGGTACTCCTGCCACGGCTTCCACACCCACCACCTCAGCCAGCATTCCCAGCACCCCAGTGTCCACAGGCCAGAGGATAGGTCAAGTCACATCTGGAACCAAGATGGTCCTGGCCTCCAAACTAGGCTCTCCAGTTTCGTTCCAGCAAGACAAGAACTTCCATCAATCTTTCGCTTCCTGGGTCAAGCAGGGTCAGAACAACAACAGCTCAGGTGAGCAGGTGGAAGACAAAGGGTGGTCTAGAGTTATGTTCTTTTCCATCCATCATCATCAGGCAGGAGGACAAACAAAGGAATTCGTCATACAAGACTTTTCCATTTTTTTTTCGATTTTATTTTTTCAGTTTGTTTCTTTTTTAGTATCATTTGACAGCCGTATAAAAAGTGAATCATCAGCATGACTTTTCACTACTTTTTGTTTTTTTGGGGGTCAGTTTAAATATAAATCGCTTGCCAAAATGAGTTTGCGGCTTGTGGTGTCCACTTTGAATCCCATGAAAATTCTGAATTCTGTACATCCAAGAGAAATACACTTACGCCTGTGTATCATCAGAATTAAAAACATTTTAATAGCAAATCTTCAAAGTATCAGCCCCTTTGTTGACTAGAACCGGACAGTGGACACCACAGCCGTAGACTGGCTGTTGTGGTGGCCCTTGTGGGTACACGTGACTGCAGGTGGCATGGTGTGTCTTGCAGCCTCCACTGGCTCGGTGGCCACTGTGGCTAGCAGCATCACCACCACAGAGCAAACCTTCCAGATCGCTGGCAGCCCAGTGACTGTGGCTGGCCAGGTCCTCACCGCCAAACTGCCCCTCCCCGCTAACAGCAAGATTGTCACGCTCAACATGCCCACTACTCAAGGAGGTAGGGAGCATGAGTGTCATCCATTTCACCTGGTTTTTGGCTCACATTTTCCAAAATGGATGGAAGAGTGTCATGTGAGAGGCAAAAATCTGCCTTGTGATGAAGTATTTACACTGAGCATGAGTGATGCCACCAGTGTCATTTTTCCTTGTTATTGTTTTTTTTTCCAAATTAGATTGCTTTTTTGTTACTGTCGTGTGCAGCATTTTTAAAACCCTTTCTGTTTTTTGCATTATGTATAAATGACTGTTTTCCCATTAACTGAGTGAGGAAGATCGTTCAATCTTATTTTGTTTTTTAGCCAAAATAATGCAAAAATACACACACACACACACACACACACACACACACACACACGTTTTGCTGCATCTGTACATTCTTGACCTGTATCCCTCTGTGTACACAAGCATATTTACTTATTGCCTTACGTAATTGTTCTTATTAACAGGTGTAGTCCAACAGAAAGTCCTCGGCATTTTCCCCTCTGGGCCTCCTGCGAACCTCAGAACATACAGCACACTACATCCCACAACTGGCAAGATCAACCTCAGAGCCACAACCTCTGCCTCAACTACTCAACAGCAGGTCTTCTGTCTTTCAGCAATACATTTTCAATTTTACCTAAAGATAATGCAAATATTTAGCATGATTACTGATGACTTTACTCTTGGCTTTGTTTTCTAGACCACCACAGCAGGAGGCCAAACACAGCCTGGCATGACGATGAACCAGACACTTTCTCCATCTACCTCTGTTGGTACAACAATGATCAGAAGTCCTTCTTTGGCTCAACAAGGTGTTCTGTCCAACTGATAATTTGAATCTCAAATAAAGGTCCTTGGCCTTTGTGGCCCGTGCCTTATAAGAAACAATAAATAATTATTCTTCTTTCCTTCCAGGCCAGGTTCAGCAGGCTGCAACCCCAATGGGCCGTGGTCAGCCTGCAGCTTTACCAGGTTCTACACCCATGCAGGCAGCTGCAGCTCAGAGGGGTCCTGCACCATCACCGTGTGCAGCCACCACAGCTCCTGGACAGTCTCCTGTAGCTTCGTCTCAGCCTCAAAGACCGCAGCAGGGTCAAGTAAAACTCACCATGGCACAGCTCATGCAGCTAACACAGGGTGCACAGGTAACAGCCACATTGCTATCATCCTTTTATTTCTGCTTATTTACAAAAAAAAGTGGAAACTCCATGCTTTCACAGTATCTGTTATTGTATTTGTTGTCCTTGTACCTTCTCTTCTCTACTAAAGTAGTTTATACTATTGTTTTAAAGGCACTGTAAACAATAGTATAAATTGTTTATTGTCTAATTGTTTATTAGGACAGATTAGGTCACTTCTAGTTGAAGATAAGATTCCTTTTGTCTGTAACTCTGCAGGGAGGAAACCCAGGTCTGACGGTGGTGATCCAGGGTCAAGGCCAGACCCAGGGACAGTTGCAAATCATCCCCCAGGGTGTAACAGTCATCCCTGGCCCTGGTCAGCAGCTAATGCAGGCAGCCATGCCCAATGGCCAGGTCCAGCGATTCCTCTTTACTCCTATGCCTCCATCCTCAACAGTATCAACTTCAGTCCCCACTGCTGGTACCCCTACAAAACCTGCCACACCCCAGACCCCTCAAGCCCAAATGTCCTCACCAACTCAAGCGAGATCCCTCGCACAAGTCCAGACAACTCCCTCAGCTTTAGCCCAAACACAAATGACAGCCCCTCTGCCTGCCCCAACACATGTTGCAGGTCCAACACAAATGCCAAGCTTAGCTCCTGCCCCAGGCTCAGTCCCTCTGCAAACCCAGGTCTCAGCCCCTGTGCCTACTCTACCACAAGCTGTAGCCCAGCCCTCACTCCAAACACAAGTGTCATCCATCCCCACACAGTCGCAAATATCTGCTCCTGTGTCTGCTTTGCCACAAGTTGCAGCCCAAACCTCCACACAGGTTTTATCTTCCACACCAGCCTCAGTTGCTACACAGTCCCCAATGGCAAGACCTTTGCCCTCTGCAACACAAAATGCAGGCCTAACTATGACACAGAAACAGATGTTCACCTCAGTTGCAGCCCCTACACAAAACCAAGCTGAAGGCCAAGCTCTGGTTCAAACTCAATCCTCCACCCTTACACCACCCTCAGCCCAAACTGCAGGTTCCCTCCCTGTTCCAGGACATGTTGCTCCCCAATCTCAAGTCCAGACACATGCCTTCAGCCCTGCCACAGGCTTAACATCAACCCCTGCCCAGACACATGTTACTGCTCCTGCCCCTGCTTTATCCCCCGTATCAGTCAAGACAGTTAATCAAGCTGCTGCTTCAGCAGCCGACATTAATTCAGCCCAAATGCCCGGTTCTGCCTCTCTTCCTTCTCCTGTACAAGCTCCAACCCCTGCTCTCGCACCTGTTTCTGCTCCTGTCATAGCTGTTGTGTCCACCCAAATTGCTGTCCCTTCCATAGCCAAAGCTCCAACCCAAATCCAAGCCACAGCTCCTGTTCCCCCTCATGCTGGTGTGGCAAATGCTGTTGTCACACCAGTCACAGCCACATCTACAACACCTTCAGTGCCAGGTAAGAAACCCAATGCAAACAAGCACTTCTGTAGTCTATATTCCATGGTTTCCTTTCAAAAAACGTGACTTTACATTTGTTTAATTTAATACTTTGCTTCTCTTTCCACTTGTAGTTTTAACAGAGCAGAGGGCAGCTCAGCCTCAAGGATGGACTCCAGCCTCATCTCAAGCGCTGACTCCAGTTCAGCCGGCTCACCAGGCTGCAGCTCCACTTCAGCCACCTGCTCTGGCCACTGTACCTGCTTCTGCCCCTGCACCCATCTCCACGCACTCACCTGTTACCCCTCTGCCTCAGTCATCTCTGACTCCTCAGTCTCAAGCACAAGTCCAACACCCTGCCGTTGTGTCCGTGCAGCAGATGTCTCAAATTCCAGTCTCAGCAGTGCAGGTTCATATGAAGGGATTACCAGTCTCCTCTGTTGTGACCACTATGAGACCCACACAGCCTCAGCTCCAGCCCCAAACCCATACACAGCTTCAAGCCCAAGCCCAAGCCCAAATCCGTGCACAGGTTCAGGTTCAGCCTTGTGGCCAAGTCCAACAGATGTCACACATTCAGGCACAAACGCATCTCCAAGCCCAAGCACATGCTCAAATTCACCCTCAAGTCAGAGTTCAGTTTCAGCCTCGGACACAAATTCAGCCACAAGCTCAGCAATCACCGCAAACCCAATTACAGCCCCTTGCTCAGATTCAACCTCAGGTGCAGTTTCAGTCCCAAACCAAAACTTTGCCCCAGGCCCAGCTCCAACCAAGGGTCCAACCTCAGTACCAGCAGGTACATGCTTCTTTTCAAACACAGCCACAAACCCAACCTCAGGCTCAGCAACAGCCTCAGGTCCAACCGCAACTCCAGGTTCAGTCACAGCCTCAGGTCCAGTCTCAGGCCCAAACACAGCTTCAACCGCAGCCCCAGATCCAAACCCAACTCCATCCCCAGGTTCAGGTTCAGTTCCAGCAACAAAACCAGATTCAACCTCAGGCCTCACAGCAACCCCAGGTCCACATTCAATCACAGGTTCAAGCTCAAGTCCAATCCCAACCCCAGTTTCAAGTCCAGTCACCGCCACACACCCAAGTCCCGCAACAGCTTCAGGTTCAAGCCCAACCTCAAGTCCAAGCGAAGCTCCAAGTCCA
Source organism: Chromis chromis (assembly GCA_900302755.1). Classification (NCBI taxonomy): domain Eukaryota; kingdom Metazoa; phylum Chordata; class Actinopteri; family Pomacentridae; genus Chromis; species Chromis chromis. The sequence goes on along the minus strand of OMNN01040534.1, from coordinate 24,956 downwards.
GTTCCAACCTCAGAACCAAACTCAAGTTCAGTCACAGCCTCAGATTCAGGTACAGTCTCCAATCAGGCACCAACTCATCACTGTACCAGGCCTCCAACAGCCAGTCCAGCTACTCTCCGCCCTGCCGCCTCATGTTGCAGCTCAGATCCAAGCCCAGATCCAGGCGCAGGCGCAGCAGCAAGGTGGCACAGTTCCCCAACAGATCAAACTGCAGCTGCCTATCCAGATCCAGCAAACTGGGGGCCAAATTCAGGCCCATCAGATCCAGAACATGGTCACTATACAGGCGCCAGCAAGCGTCCAGGAGCAGCTTCAGAGAATGCAGCAGCAGCAGCAGCAGCAACAACAGCAACAACAACAACAACAACAACAGCAGCAGCAGCAACTACAACAACAACAACAACAACCAAAGAAGAAAAAACACCACGAGGCTAAAAGGGAACAGAAAGAGCAGAATCTGCAGGTTGTGAGCCCAGGAGATGGTGTCCAAAAGCAGGTGGGACTCAAAAGAAGAACAAAATAATTGATGTCTGACACAATTTATATATGAACTGTCAAGATGATGCACGTACTAACGGAAAGTTTTTCAAATGTCAGGTGGTGGTGAAGCAGAATTCTACAGCAGAACAGCTGAAACAGAGGAAGACTCTGGCTGCTGCTGAGCGAGAGGAGAACCAGAGGTTTGGAACTTAATAATCACAGAAATGTTGAATAAAATTTTCCTTGAATCCTTTATACTGGTAACTGTTCATGTTCTCTGATGTGAGATTTTACTGAATAGCTACCCCACCAGCTAAACCCTATTAAACCACTGTTCTCTGTCTTCAGGATGATTGTGTGCAACCAGGTGATGAAGTTCATCCTTGACAAGATTGAGAAGGATGAGAAGCAGGCAGCTAAGAAACGAAAGAAGGAAGAAGTTGTGGAGCAGAAACGCTCCAAGCAGAATGCCACCAAGCTGACTGCACTGCTGTACAAGCACAAAGAACAGCTGAAGGCTGAAATCCTTAAGAAGAGAGCCCTGCTGGACAAGGAGCTGCAGCTGCAAGTACAGGTTAGCACACATTCATTCTTCTAAAATATGGTTATGTATACAGTTAAAATACACTAGAACCATTCTTTAAATCTGGTACGCAGCATTTGTCTGGCATCATTAGGCCAAATTTCCACACTAACCTTTCACCATATTGTAGTTAAATGGTCTGAGCAGAAATTAGACTTCAGAGCCTCTTAATTCCATTACAAACTTAAAATCTAGACCATGAAAGACAATTTTAACCAGTTACAGAGCTTTTCACCAATTGAATCAGAAAACGGCAAAGTCCACTGTGCAATTTCTGCCTGCTGCAGCATTAACAGGCAACGTATTTAGAGATATAATGCATTCTATTCCATGTTATGTCTCTCTCTCAGGAGGAGCTGAAGCGGGACATTGCCAGGTTACAGAGAGAAAAGGAAAAAGCTCGAGCTGCTATCACCCAGGCTGCTGCAGCTACAGTAAAGGCAGCCGCCTCCCACTCTTCCAACTCCTCCCATCTTTCTCACTCTACACATTCCTCTCACAGCACCCACACAGTGACCTCACCCTCCTCATCCCATAAACGTAAGAGGGAAGACGAGAGAGACAAAGACAGAAACAAAGATAGGGACAGGCATCCAGACAAGGACAAGAAACGGGACAGAGACAAGGACAGAGACCGATACAGAGACAGAGATAAGGACAGAGACAGGGAGAAAGACCGAGAGCGGGACAGACATCGAGACAGGGACCGAGACAAGGACAGAGATAGGGACAGAGACAAGGAAAGAGATTCCAGCTCATCAAAACACAAGAAGAAGAAGAAGCTCTCTTCTACCTCAAAGGATCACAAGAAGGACACTAAACTGTACTGTATCTGCAAAACGCCCTATGACGAGTCAAAGTAAGCACTGCCTCTACTATTTTGGCTGCATTTCAAACATGTCTTAATTTAATGAGATGTTCACTCAGTTAAATTGCTGTCATTAAAAACGATTTTTCCCTCCCAGGTTTTATATCGGGTGTGACCTGTGCTCCAACTGGTTTCATGGTGCGTGTGTCGGCATCACAGAGAAGGAGGCCAAGAAGTTGGAGGACTTTGTGTGTAATGACTGTAAACGTGGTCAAGAAGGAGGAAGCAGTGAGGAGCTGTACTGCATTTGTCGGACACCATATGACGAATCACAGTAGGGCTCCTTTTACATTACACGACTGTCAACAGCTTTAAGTGTCAATCTGTTCTGGTAGTTGCAATCTCAGAAATGCAGAGTGGTATTTTTGCATGCATCTCTGTCGATTCACTGTTTGACTGCTTTTCATTTTCGTGCACATTCTTCTGTGTGCTAACCAGGACGTATCCGATGTTCCCTCAGGTTTTACATAGGCTGTGACCGCTGCCAGAACTGGTACCACGGGCGCTGTGTGGGCATCCTGCAGAGCGAAGCCAATCACATCGACGTGTACGTGTGTCCGCAGTGTCAGTCGACAGAAGACGCCATGACAGTCCTCACGCCGCTCACTGACAAAGACTATGAGGGGTTGAAAAGAATATTACGCTCGTTACAGGTAAGAAACCTACGTATATGGGACTACGTGTACCTGTGTGTTGATATTAATCGTAATGGGGAATCTTAACTTTGCTAAAAGTAAAACAATAATGCTTGATTCCATAATGATGAAGGTAAAACAGATAATCTTTTATCGTTTGTAATAAGGAAGTCTAAACTATCTTTCAATCTACAGCAATATGTTTAACATTTGTGATTTATTATTACAGTTTACCTTATATCCAAAGCACTTTCTGAAATCTAGAAGTCAGTTGCATTCAATTGAGTGTTACTATATAGAGCCAGATTAGAAAGAAACATAAAAATATCCAACAATTCCTTTTAAGCAGTTTTTTTTCATATGCCATTGCCACTCTAAGTATTTGGACAGTTCCATGTGCTTTTTTATTCTACAGGTTTTGTTCTTCAGCACATTCACTTTAAAATAAAACAATGGATACTACATTAAAGTGCTAAGTCTCAGCTGTTTGAGTAGGTTCAAATTAATTTAGGAAGAACAGTGTCCAGGATTTAGCTCTCAGGGTTCCTCTGTGTCCCTGAAAACTTGAAAGTTTTTAAACCACACCTGAAAAATAAGAGGAAAAAAAAGTGACGTTATACACACCTGGTAACAAGTCTCCCTTTAAAATGAGCCCCTTTAACTTCTACCATGCATCATTTGGCTTTTTCCAGCTGCATTGTGAAGAATTATTACCCTAGATTTATTTTCAATATTTAACGTATTGGATGATGTTTTTACCTGTTTTCATTTGCTGAGTTTGGCGTCATGGTACTCATTCATAAACTGACATTATAATCATTTTGTTTTATTTCAGTCTCACAAAATGGCCTGGCCTTTCCTTGAACCAGTGGATCCTCACGATGCACCTGATTATTATCGTGTGATCAAGGAGCCAATGGGTAAGACTAAATGATAGAAATTGATTGTAATAATAATAATAATAATAATAATAATGCATTGGTTTTTCTAGACACTCAAAGATGCTTTACATTGCATTATTCATTCACTCCATACTCGATGGTGGTAAGCTACGTATGTAGCCACAGTTGCCCTGGGGTAGACTGACAGAAGCGAGGCTGCCCATCTGCGCCATCGGCCCTTCCAACCACCACGAACTACTCACTCTCACATTGCATTCAGAATAAGATTGTGGTTCTTCTTCAAAAATTAAATTAAATTGTTTATTCAAGCATTGCACAGACGTTTGGGGGAGCTTCCCTCCTCTGAGTGCAAACTGTTACCAGACTGACTGTAGCCAGAATAAACATGCTAAACTGAGTGCTGCCCTCCTCTGGTTTTTGAGTTTTGAATTGCCCTAAACTACTGAAATGATGCTACTATGCTGTGTATTTTATATTATTTTTATGTAGACAGTGGCATGTGTATATTATTCTCTGCGCTTCACATTTTTCTCTATCCCTCGCAGACTTCTCCACGATGGAAACTCGTTTGCAAAAGCGACATTACCACAAGCTCACAGAGTTTGTGGCAGACGTGACCAAAATCTTCGACAACTGCCGCTATTACAACCCCAACGATACACCCTTCTTTCAGTGTGCCGAGGTGCTCGAAGCCTTCTTTGTACAGAAGCTTAAAGGTTTCAAAGCGAGCAGGTAAGATTAATTACTTTTACAACTTAAGACTCTCAAGGTTTCCAAGTTTCTCTCCTCGCATCCATGCTTGTTCATTTGCTGTACAGCCTCCACTGTCCTCGCTGGCTTTTTCAGGAATTCTGTCCTGTTGGTTTCATTTGATCTATTTTAGTTTGTGCATTTTATGGCTGCATTTCACTTTTTTTTATTCTTCGTACCACTAGCATGTGTGTAGAAACGTGCAGTAGAATGCGCTGTACTTGTAGACTAGAGTTGCTGTTAAATGTTTGTTTAACCCTCTGAACCCCAAGCAGTTTCTGGGTTTGCTCCTGTCAAAGTTTGACTCTGTGTGGGCTCATTTTTCACTGTAATATAAACTCCTGCACCTCTATGGAAACAGCACAACCATGGATAGAATGAGAGAAGTCTAAAATGTCTTCTGTGCAGTCAGATACACTTACAATGCCACAAATCTTCATTGCTTTTTTTAATTTTATAAATAATTACTGAACAAAAATGGTGTTTAAGATATTTTTACTTTACCTCCACAGTTTCTGCATTTTTCTCTCTACTCTGCCGTCAACTCTAGAAAGTCACCATGCTGAATGTATCTTACAACAACTTGCTGACAACTTGCTCCTCTGTGTACTGTTTTGAGCCATGCTATATTTTATTTATCAAGTATCTCAATCTCTAGTTTCCATGATTGTCTCCTCTCTGCTCTGTGTAAACACAGCCTGCAGTTCAACCAAGTAGTCCTTGAATTTTTGTCACGACTGCATCAAATCAAATCAAGTTTATTTATATAGCACATTTAAAAACAACCGCAGTTGACCAAAGTGCAGAATAAAATAATGGCACACAAATATATAGCAACACAAAACAGAATAAAAACCCATGAAAACAATTACAAACATAAAAGATTATAAAATATTAAAACCACTACAAACAACCAAAGGCCGTTGAAAACAAGTACGTTTTAAGAGTTTTCTTAAAAGTGTCATTGGAGGGGGAGCATTTGACTGCGAGTGGAAGGCTATTCCAAAGCTTTGGGGCAGCAACTGCAAAGGCACCGTCTCCTTTACCCACCAGCCTTGAACGTGGAACGGTTAAAAGACAATATCTGAGGATCTGAGAGGTCGGGAGGTAGAGTAGGGGCAGAGGAGTTCTACAATATACATGACACTAACTGTAGACCACAACTAAGTCACCATTGGCTTCACAGTTGTGCCGAGGATTGCAGACGTTTTCTGGTTTCAGGTTAAGCCCCTGACTACTGATCAGAAGGTCAGGGGATCGAACCCCACTGTTGGGCCCTTGAGCAAGGCCCTTAACCCCTGACTGCTCCCTGGGCGCTGCACCGCGGCAGCCCACTGCTCCTGCTACTTGTATGTATAGTAGGATGGGTTAAATGCAGATAAATAAAGGTTAAATTATAAAAAATATATATATATTATGAAGTGATTTGGATGTTAGGATTAGATTGGGTACGTTTTCCAACACACCTTTCCAACCAGCTGGTGGGTTTTGGGGTTCAGAGGGTTACTTGTTGCTTGGTGCTGCTGAATCGTCAACAGAGCTGACAGACATTAAGACATACATGCGATGTCTTAACAGCCCTTTAGTGCCGTGTTACATCTGTACTGTGTATCATCTTGCACTTGTGTCTGTTCACCTTTGCTGCATGCCTTTGATTTATGCCATCCCATTTTCTTCTTTCTTACAGATTGTCAGATTCTTAAGTGGGCCAGTCTAGCTGGAGTCTGGACTGGATGCTGGGGTCTCTAGTAATAATGACATTCAAACTTTGTGTTCCCAAACCAGCAAAAAAGAATTATGAAAAAAAAACACACACACACAAACACCAAATGTGCTTTGATTCAGTTTAAAGTTTTCCAGTTGTGATCACAGTTTTCAGTAGTAATAAAATGGCAGCCATGTTGACACGTGTTAATAATGTAATTGAGGGACATGCTTTGTTCTCATCCCACATCTGAATATTGGCCTTTATGAACAATCAATCACGTTAGCTCGGTGTTGCTCGGTAGGGTTTTAAATCCATTGTAGTTTCAACTTGTATTTATTTCTGTTCTACTTATTTGGATTGGATCTGTTGAGACTCTGTTAACTAAAATATATAAAGCTGCCTATTTTATTATAGAGAGATATTTATGAGATGTTTTTTGTATGTTGCTTCCCCTCAATTCAGCTGGTCGATAAGGTGGTTGTCTTGAATGTACATAAATTTTATCATGTACAGTTGTTGTTCAGATATATCTGACTGTTTTAAATAATAATGAAACAAATCATTTTAGATGGTATTATTTTACGAGACTAACATGTCCGACAAGGAGCTTCTCATTCCTTGCTTCACAAAGTAACCTCAGTTTGTAGTTGTTTCCTCACTAATAAAGGCATTCCCACTTAATTACACCAACATGGCTGCTGGTTGCTCTGCCGACCCCTTTGCATCCTTCTGTGTCTGTTTGATCACTGTTGAGATGTGCAGCAATAAACGAAATGCGAAGGGCTCTCAACTCTCCCCTCTCTCCGCATTCTGTAGGTCTCATAACAACAAGCTTCAGTCTTCTTCAGCCTCTTAGAAAGCGTCGCACATTGCGCGAACAAAATGCACTTGCCAAGAATATGGCTTTTCTGAACTGTAACTCTGTGACGGACTCTGCCTCACCCTGTGGTTGGGATTTGCTCCTCTGACTTGTGCATCTGGGGGGCAACCAGCACTTGCTGCTTTCACAGGATTGTTCAGGCGGAGCTGCCCTCTGCCCATTTCAGCTGTATGGGACCTTTTTGGACCTGTCTTCATCAGAGGAGCGAGAACAACTGAGGCATTTCAGAAGAAAGTTTACCTCGGAGAAAAGACTCTTACGGAGCTCTCATATTTCCATGTACTTTATTTTTGATCTCAGTCTTTTTCATTTTTTTCTTACTCGGTAAAAAGAAATCCCTCAGGCCATCCTCGAGGTCATCATGTCCGATGAAATGGGAAGCTGAATACCGGCATACGACGGCTGAGTTTCACTGAGCATAATGTATCAAGAGTTTTGTGTCTAAATTCAGATATCACAGTGGAACAATGTTCTTCTCCCATTTCCACTCATTGTTTAGTATGAAGTGGCATGAAAGACCGTTAAAGTACTAAATACCTGGACGTTGGTGGTCTGCTTGGTTAAACTCCTGTAATCTACTGACAGTACAGTAATAAGCTATTGGAAACCAATTGCTTTGCAGTAGTGACTGACTGAGAAGGATGAAACCGTGTATTTGAAGGTTCCTGCCCTGTTTGTAAAAATTTGTCAGATTTTGACTTGATTTCTTTTTCGTTTTTTTGTATTAAAGCTGAAGAAATATTGATGTATATGGAACTTAATAAATTTGAAAAGACTGATTTCTTCCTCTTATGTATTTTTGACGCTGACAAATGGACATTTTGGAGATAAAGACATTTTTATCGAACTTTTAAGCACCCCTTTTGGTGAAAATCACGTTTTGATTTTGTTAACATGTTCATATGGTGTTTTTTTATTTATATATGCTGACACATCATGAGTGAAATAAACGGTCAACACAATGGCTAGAGTATTTCCACCTTGAAACTGCAGTGTGTTGATGACAGTCTTAAAAACACACATTCCATCTTCTGGGATTTGTACATAACAAACCTGAGCAACCAATCCTGTCCACTTGCAGGGATAGCTTTATGGCCAGTCCATCACAGGGCTACACATAGAGACAAACAACCAGGCAAACTCTCATTCACACCTATGCACAATTTAGAATAATCAGTTAACCTCAGCATGTTTTTGGACTGTGGGAGGAAGCAGGAGAACCCCGTGAAAACCCACACTGCACAGGGAGAACATGCAAACTCCACACAGAAAGATCACAGGCGTCCTAACCGGGACGCGAACCAGGGATCTAGCTGTGAGGCGACGGTGCTAACAACCAAGACACCGTGCAGCCCTACTTGTCCAATATTGCATTTTAAATCAATGGTATGATGAGAAATAACTGTGAAATTTCTGGCTTTCAGGTGATCAAATATTGCCTCAGATTTCAATGTGTAATGAAAAATGTAGTAAAAGTGGGTCGAAGGACAATTATTTATATTTATATATATATAAACATGTCATCTCAGAAAGTATTTGATATATCAAGCAAAAAAAAACAAATTTCTTTTACAAAATATCATTTCTTTTATGATAAAATTTTCAGGCAAATGAGAGAAGGTTGAGCAGAAATTGTTCTAAATATTTGATATTTGAGATGGAATGACCCAGATATGTCGTTTTTCAGAGACAAGTTTTAGGGGTTTAACGACTGAAGAGAGTCTAAAATGTAATGCAGAAGTAGTATAAATAGAATGCCACAATTATTAATTGATTATTTGTCCATATTAAATTAATTGTCAACTATTTTGATAATCAATTAATCAGCTTAATTCAAAATGTTCTGATTCCAGCTTCTTAAATATGAATATTTTCTGGTTTCTATCCTCCTCTGTGACAGCGGACAAAACATTATGGGCCGTCTTGAGCTTTTGGAGAAACTGATCGGAATTTTTCAGATGTTTTCTAGACCGAACAACTAATTTATTAATCAACAGAATAATCAACATTAAAAAATAATTGTTAGTTTTTACTATTAAAAAAACACAAAGAATAATGAAGGGAAGAATTGTTTTCCAACTCAGATGATTAGCCAAAGAACAGACTGACAGAAAACGAATCTGTAAAAGTTTTTGATAAATGATTTATTCATTTGTAATGTCTTTACATACCAATACAAACAAACAAATAAATACTGGCTTGAATGATTTGTTTTAAAGGATGATTACCTGCTCTACACTATTATATGATTACATTACTATATATATCTGATATATTATGAACGGTTAATTGAGAAAATAGATGTATTGGTAGTAAATGTAACTTCCTTGCTGCCTTTTTTTTTTAAAGAAAAGAATGTTGTTTTCCTGGCAGACATTTTTGTTTGTCATTAGGAGGAGCAAATAAAATGAGCAGATAAAGAAAACAACTTTATTCATCTAGACTTTAGAATGAGTATTAATTAAAAATGCTTCTATATTAAATTATAAATTAAAGTCTATTTAACGCGTGGTCTTTGGTAAGCAATTTCCCTGTAGTAGTACCATTACACTAGAACTGGAATGCACTGGTCTGGGAACAGTTCGTCTCATCCAAACCTACAAATACGGGTACAGAACTGACTTAAGTTCAGATTCAACAAAATGCTTGTTGCTGTGGAGATCTCGCGATGTTTTCCGTCAGTGACGCTATTTCCGGTGCGCTATGTGATTTTATTCAAACCGTCCAATCAGCGGAGGCGGCTGGACGCTTCTGCTCAAACTGTCCAATCAGAGGAGTTTGTAGCAGGAATTTAAAGGTCTGCGGCGTTTTCTCACTACACCACAACTTCTGCTCGACGAAGAGGTAAGCATGTTAGCAGCTTATGTGGCGCTTTTCAAGAAATGTCAGTTTAATTTTTAAGAAATACAGGTTTCCATACTTTCTGTGTGGTGGTTACTGTTTTTCCAGGTTGAAATTCCGTTCAACAGCCCTGTTTTAAAGTCAAATATGAAGTCTGCTCAGCTTGACGTGTTTGTCATTTCTGTCTCTACAGAATCACGAGGGAGCTCAAAGTTAACCAGCTAACATTTTCTAAATCTTTTTACAGGAAAAACAACACAAACTTGATTTTTTTTTCTCTGCTGCTGAGTTCCTGTATCACTTGAAAATGTCTGAGAACTGCGCTCGTCAGAACAAGTTCAAGAACAAAGGCAAAGATACCACTGTGAGTTTTATACCAATAAAGTTAGCATCACTTTAGGCTAAACGGGTGTAGATGTGTGACCTTCTCTCGTCTGAAATAAATGCAGGAGCTTCGCCGCAGGAGGGTGGAGGTGAACGTCGAGCTCCGTAAGGCCAAGAAAGATGACCAGATGTTCAAAAGGAGAAATGTGTCCGCATGTCCGGACGAGGCCACTTCTCCCCTTCAAGAGAGAAACCAGAACGGCCAGGTAAGACTTCAAATCCACCATTTAAATGTAGGTAATGGTCACAATATTGTTCAGTCTGGTGTTGATCTGCTTAAATGCTATTTATTAAAAACGATTCTGCTGTAATCCATGTAGTATACTCAAATCTGTAGTCCTGTACTTTATAGGTTGAGACTTAAAATTAAGTTTATTCACCCAGATTGAAACAGAAATGCTTTGTCCTCACATTAATAAAATACAAAATCAGTTTTTCCAGGCTCCAAATGGGCTTATGGGGGGATTAGCATGCACAGAAGAAAGCATGAAAATCCATGTACATTAATTTCAATGAGGTTCTTATCATCACAATTCTATGTATTTTCCTGTTATTTCTGAAGATTTGATAAACAGAAACATCTATTATGTGTGAGTAAATGATGCCTCGCATAACAAAACTGGTTAAGAAAATCTCAATTCTCTCTTCAATTATTCTGGTGTTGGCTAAAACCTCTTTACAGGGTGCAGGAAAACCCGAAAACAAAAGAAAAGCTACATCACACAGTCTCACATTGCAACAGTTAAATCAAAGGGGTCTAACTCATAAAGCTAGCAGGGATATTTCACTTGTTTGCATATTCTGTAAAGCCCTTTGTGTTGTGTGTTTCCTGTAATTCATTGCTCATTCTATGACTATTTGCAGGCTTTCAGGCAGTGGACAGTCGAAGAGATCGTTGCAGGACTGAACAGTGGTATCGCTGAGTCCCAGCTGCAGGCTACACAGGCTGCACGGTAATAACAGTTCATTAAAGAGCATCGAGAACTGAGCTTTACTGCACATTTTATAAGTGACTCCTTACAGCCATAATGACTTTGATTGTACCATCCTGATTGCAGGAAACTGCTGTCCCGTGACAAACATCCTCCCATTGACCAGATGATCAGTGCTGGGCTGATCCCCAGGTTTGTCTCCTTCCTGGCGCTGGTTAATTGTCCTCAAATCCAGTTTGAGGCATCCTGGGCTCTGACCAACATCGCCTCCGGGACGTCTGATCAGACAGCTGCTGTCGTGGAGGGCGGAGCCATTCCTGCCTTTATTAGCCTGGTCACCTCCCCACACCAGCACATCAGCGAGCAAGCAGTTTGGGCCCTCGGAAATATTGCTGGTAATTGACACAATATATTTAGGTTTATTTTTAAGTACAGTTGTGATTGTAGCAAAGGTCGCATTTTTATTTATGTTTTGTTTTTCTCCTGTGCAGGTGATGGATCAGCTCTTAGAGACAGGGTAATCAAGCATGGAGCTGTGGCCCCTCTGCTCACTCTGCTGGCTGTCCCTGAGCTGTCTGTATTTAGTGTAAGTTTTCTCTTAATGTTTGTTTTTTTGTGTTTTAGTCAGAAGAAAGCAGTTTTCTTAAAATTACCAGATTATTTGAATCATTTATTCACCTTATTGGCCACTAGGTGGTGTGCTGACTCAACCAAATGTTCCTCCATGTCAAATAGACCTTTCCTCTTTCTCACATTTGGTGTCTCTTTTTAGGCTGGCTACCTGCGAAATGTGACATGGACACTATCAAACCTCTGCCGCAACAAGAACCCCTCCCCTCCTATAAGTGCGATCCAGCAGATCCTACCTGCTCTCATCCGTCTGCTTCACCATGATGACATGGAGGTGTTGGCCGATGCGTGTTGGGCTGTTTCATACCTGACGGACGGTCCTAATGACCGCATTGAGGTGGTGGTGCAGACTGGTCTGATTCCTCGTCTGGTGCAGCTGCTCGGCTTTGAAGAGCTGCCTGTGGTTGTACGTATAAAGTCTTATTTAGTGTATTAGTAGAAGAGTGATGGCCAGGTCTTGCAGTGTTGTACATTGCGTCATTATGCTGACACTTTGACTTTTCCTTCAGACTCCTGCTCTGCGTGCCATCGGCAACATTGTCACTGGTACAGATGAGCAAACACAGGCAGTGCTGGATGCCGGGGCCCTGGCCATGTTCCCCAACCTGCTGCTCCACAAAAAGGCCAACATTCAGAAGGAGGCAGCCTGGACTCTGTCCAACATCACAGCAGGGAGGGACAGCCAAATCCAGGAGGTCATCAGTGCAGACCTCGTTCAATACTTAGTTAAACTGCTTGTGCGGGTATGTTTTAATGGTTTTTGTTTCACTTGTGTGGAATATACATAAATTTACCAGTATGCTGCTGTCAAACATCTTCAACTTTCAGGTCTATGTAACTTATGGTCCCCTTCTCTTTTCTCTGCAGGGTGACTACAAAACTCAGAAAGAGGCTGTGTGGGCCATTACAAACTTCACCAGTGGGGGCAGTGTTGAGCAGGTGGTCTACCTGGTGCAAGCCAATGTGATTGAGCCTCTTCTGAATCTGCTCTCCTCCAAGGACAGCAAAACTGTTCTCGTCATCTTGGATGCAATTACCAACATCTTCCTGGTGAGTGGATTGTCATGCTATATTAGAAATGTCTGTTTAACACATCTCATTAGTTCTTTTAATAGGTGGCTGGATTGTTGTGAAATACTTCAGCTGTCATGTGTTTTGTTGTCAGGCCGGGGATAAAATTGGAGAATCGGACAAGCTGAGTCTAATGATTGAAGAATGCGGTGGACTGGACAAGATCGAGGCACTGCAGGCTCATGAGAATGAGACGATCTACAAAGCTGCCCTCAACCTGATAGAGAAATACTTCTCAGAAGAGGTAGGTACAGTATAAGGTGGAAGAACTGATTTTAAACTTCTCTGTACCCATGAGTGTTCTTATTGTTGTTTTTATTTTTTAAAGGAGGAGGAGGTGCAGTCTGTGGCCCCAGAAGCAACTGATCATGGTTACGCGTTCCAGATCTCTGAAAACCAGAGCACTTTCAATTTCTAGATGATTCTCTACCTCTACTGTGAACTGTACTCTTTCCTCATCGCTACTGTTTGTCCTTTGTTCATGTACTGTTTTGTATGTATTGTACATACTGTTTTAACATGACTCAAAACAAATTTGTAAATAAAGTTGTTGGATCATGTGATCATTTTCTTTATCACCATCAAGTGTATTGTACTTAAACTCTTAAATCGGTGTACGTGTAGATTCATACAGACAACAGAAGTAGTGTAGGTGGCATTATTGTAGTATCCAATAGCCTTATCATAAATATAAAGTTAAGTTTTAATATAATTAAGGTTTTTAGGCTTGTAATGAATGATGCTTCAGCTCAGTGATTCACTTCGGCATGTTGACAGTGGGTCGGTGAGTCTAACCGGAGCTGATTCCCAGCACAGTTTGACCCAAATCCACTCTCACAAAACTAATTCAAGCAGATACATTGACCCAAATGTGGGCTCTTTTTCAACTTGCTACCGGTGAGTGAAGTCATACATGCATAGTTTATGGTGTAATTCTACAGTTTACCTGACATTTTCAAGAGGGAAGATGGAATTAACAGCGCATTGCCTCTCTAGAGTTGTGAAATGTGCTCACTGTTTTGGTGTTTGACAAGCCTTCAAACAAGTGGATGAGGTCTTGGTTTTGTTTTTAGTGGCTCCACCAGTGGAAAGTAAGTATATTTACTCAAGTGATGTACTGAAGTACAGTTTTGAGGTACTTTACTTGAGTATCTCCATTTTCTGCTACCTATATACTTCCCCTCTAACAAATTTCAGAGATAACTATTGTACTTTTTTCCTGCATTACAATTATCTGACAGCTTTAGTTACTTATTGCACAAAGATTTTACATAATTATGGATAATATAAGAAGCATTCAAAATGCAACACATTATTAAAGATTAAACCAGTAGTGTCCAACCTTTTTGTCTTCCAAAAAGCAGTGTGTAGTCAGGCTCAGATTGTAGTTGTCTGAGTTGGTAACAGCTTCACCACATAGTGAGTTTTTTCTCATTTTCTCACATGGTTTCATTGCAACAAATGTTGAAATGAGCCAATATCTCAGTTAATCATATGACAAACTGTCAAATTTATCTGATGTGTATAAAACTGGATATAAAATAGTTCAAATTAGCTCCCTTTGCAGCAGCTACAACAGTACCATGCTGCTGACACACTGATGCTTCACTGTTACTATCCATCCATCCATCCATCCATCAACTTACGCCACTTAATCCTTAATCGGGGGGCTGGAGCCTATCCCAGCTGACTCTGGCGAAGGCAGAGGATCGCAGGGCTGCACATATAGACAAACAACTCACATTCACACCTATGGACAATTTAGAGTAATTAATTAACCTCAGCATGATTTTGGACTGTGGGAGGAAGTACCCTGTGCATGAATGAAAGGGGAGAACATGCAAACTCCACACAGACAGATCCCAGGCGTCCTAACCGGGACGTGAACCGGGGATCTTAGCCACTGTGCAGCCCCTCTAATAACACCATTTATAATAATATACAGTCGGAGAGACTAAAGCAGGACTTTTACTTTAATACTTGAACCACATTTTACTGTTAACATTTACGTACTTTTACTGAAGTAGGATTTTTTCATGCAGGACCTTTACTTGTAATTGAGTATTTCTACTTTGCTGTATTGGTACTTTTACAAAAGTAAAGGATCTGAATATTTCTTCCACTGACTGGCTCCCTGAAACACTTGAACACAACAGGACCATTGTTGGTTATTAATAACCCTTTTCCCCCACTACGATGGATCTAAATAGCCAAGTTTCCATCTAAATGAGCAGGTTTTCCAAAGGTTTACTGATGTGCATTTCCATCCGTACTGTTATGCAAATCAGAGTTCATTGAGACAAACAGCTGGTGGCGCCAATTCTCCAGTTGGATGAAATTACACTGTTATGGAAGAAGAGGACACAACAAGATGAGCATCAGTCAAACCTCCAGCTGTGGAAAACAGCTGTAGAAAACGTGATGGAAACCTGGCCTTTACGTTTGTTTCATGTATTAAACTGAAAGCTGCGGTGTCCATGGTGATGTTTTTATCTGTCACAACTTTTATTCTCCACTCAGTAAGTCTGTTTCCAGTGTCGTATTTTGCTTTACAACTTTTCCACCTCAGCCAAGTGTAAGAACCTATTTGCAATATTTCATTCTTTTTTTCCTCTAAGATTTTAGGGTTTTCCACTCAGGTTATTTAGGGGATGGATGGAAACTCACCTAATCAAGCCTGCGATGTGAAGATTACATAACATCATAGGTGTAGAATTCAGGAGGGGATGCAGGGGAGACGTCCCAATCAATACTTAGAACATGTGCATTTGTTCCCCCCGATAAAAATACGGAAAAAAAGAAGTGAAGGACTTTTATTGTGTTTTGAAAAAGTCTACAACAATTCTACAATTTCATTTAGCAGACGCTTTTATCCAAAGTGACGTACATAGGTAGGTAGGCAGGGCAGCATTAAGGACCTTGCCTAAGGATCCTCACTGGATACCTGCGTCCTGACCGGAATTTGAACCACCGATCTAAACTATAAGAATATGTGCCCGAATTTTGTTTTCCTTTACATATATAAAGACATTTCCATGATGCAGAAAAGCTACAAATTGGTGCATAAAAATTCACCAGAAAGCAGGAAATAAAGTGTTTATGATGCCTTGACCTCGATATAATGTGGACTTGTAATGCGGACAGCGGATGCACATGCAGTTCTATTCATACTAAGATAGACAGTTGCATTGCCCCCCATACCGAATACAGAAAAACACACAGATCTCACATGGATGTTCCCAAAAAGCAGTGACTTTGCACTTTTTCAGGCCATAGCAGCTGGTTTCAAATTGGACTGTAGCACTGAGGTGTGTCGAGCACATGGGATTTTTGAGAATTTAGATCTCCCCACTGTGTTTGGGCTCCATAGATGGGAAGCAAACCAATGCACCTCCAAACGCCTACTTCAACTGCAACTCTTATTGGTGAATTATAATGGTGTAAATGGTGAAGAATGTCCTCAGACAATCTCTCCTGGTAACAAGAGCCATTGGTTTTTCTGATGCATGCAACAGCCAAATCGCAGTGCAGACAGTCTGCAAATGTTGGGCTGGGTAGGTGGATGACAAAATTTATGTCCTTGTTGTCACCCAGAAAATATGAATCGGCCTTTAGGTGTGCTTATCTTATAGAATTTAGATCCCAAGTATCTCATGAGCTTTATTTGGGGCAGTGGTGGCCTAGTGGTTTGTGAAGCGAACTTGTAACTGGTGGGTTTCCCTGGACTGGCAACCCCTGACTGCTCCCTGGGTGCTGCAACACGGCAGCCCTCTGCTCCTAGTATGTAAAGTTAAGGTTCACTTTGAATAGGATGGGTCAAATGCAGAGAAGGAATTTCCCCAACGGGATCAATAAAGGTTAGATTATTCTTATTATTGAGAATATATAAAGCATAACTTTAGCAACCCTTAGAGAGTTTAATCAACTGAGGAGTTATGAATAAAAGCCTGCATAAAGAAATGATAAGGAGGGGAAAAGAAAGGAAAATGAAAAAAAAATAACAGTGAGACATTGTGCCTTCCCAATCTGAGTAATGGTCCCAGCCTGGCCACCCCGGGTTAGAGGTTAGAGCCCCATAGATCGTAGCTACGCCCCTGGTAGAAAGTCATAAATCGTTATAAATGGGAGCTGTGTTTACTCCTGCCATCAAAGTACAAGCCGGTGATCTGGGCTGCTCATCATCAGCTGCAGCACACACTGGGACCTGTGTGTTGCTTCCCAGTTATGTGCCACATGTTCCTGAAATGTTTCACTCCCCCAGAGAGTGCTGTCGTCAGCGGTGAGCTCCCAGCAGCAGCCGCCTCCTGAAGTGGATCTCCCCCGGAGGCTCCGCAGTTCAACTCTCGCCGAGCAGAGAGGAGGACTCAGTCCGAGGCAGAGGCTCTCCCCTCCGAAGATGTGAAGATAACCGCCGCGTTACAGCGACTCCTCAGCAGCTCCTTCACACGTCCCAATAGGCGGAAAGTCCTTTCTAGTAAATGCAATTTGCAGCAGAGCTACACTCGCGGTTTTCTTTTTTCTTTTTTTAAATTTTTCTCATTTGTGAGCTCTCGCTATGGCAGTTCAGTCCACATCCGGGCCACAATGCTTTGACTCCATTATTGTCTAAAACTGGCGGAGAGGTTGATAAACCTTGCAGTTTTTTACATTTAACCACACATTTTTATTCCGTGCAGTGAAGGCTGGGATCAAGAGGACATGTCTAACCAAGGAGTTCGGCGGAATGGCCCTGTGAAGCTGCGATTAACAGGTAGCTAGCACCGCTTTTAAAGCCCCAATATTCCCACACACTAGCTAGGAAGGCGCCGTGTATTTGCTGGATGGGAACAGCTCCCATGGGCCATGGAGTTATTGGCTTACCGCCGGTTCTTTCTCCTGTCATTTCCACAATTTAGTAAAAAACCTGCAGTGTAAAAATATGTACAGGCATGAATGTAAATATTAGTTGTTTTTTATAGTGTTGCCTTATGTGAGGAAACCGGCTCGCTGAATGTGGAGGTAATGCTGGATTTGGACATTATTGTTCTTGGAAGTAGCCTCAGCCTTGTGACTGTCGCCAGGAACCACCTCCAGCTATAATACGGGTCCCGGAGCAGCCCTGCTTATACAATTGGACGAAACATGAGATAATAACTGACATTTCTAATGAAGTCATACATATTTCCAGCTCAGCAGTGCTACACAACGCTGCTCTGCTGACTGACGGGCTCACTTAAAGTTGGCTAGCTGACGTTAGCTTAGCCTGCCAGTTAGCTCTAATCAAGCCTTTCTGGCAGGACGAGCCTCGGCTGGGATGACAGGCGGCTCCACAGGTCACCAGAGTGAGCAACCGAACAGTGAGCAGTGTCCCATAACTGTCTGCTGATAGACAGCTGCCTCCTTTGTTTGTTACTGTAGTTAAAACAGGTCACCATTAAGTTGTATTTCTGCAGCAGGAGCAGTCCCTCCTGAACCACTGACCTTACTTCTACATTATGTTAAATGGGGCTCTTTCAGATAAAGCAGTTTGTTGCATGCAGTTGCTCTGGTGTGTTTGAACATCTCCCTCCCTCCTCCTCCTCCTCTCTCTCAGCTGTTTGCTTTGTGCCTTTTTCAACACAAACAGCAAAAAGGTTTACATGAGAGCAGCACACTGTTTTGACTGGGAGAAGGGTCAGACAGTTGCCCTCCTTTTGATGCACGTCCAGGATCTCACCTGAAACCGGTCCAGGCGCTGTGTATTCCATCAGGGAGAGCCAAATTAAATATTGAAGCTGGTGCTGTTTCTGATAGGAATAAGGGGAGACAACAAGCAGGGATCTTATTGAGGTGGATTTAATGAACTGGAGATGCTGGATGGCCAATGACGGCAAGCTTTTGACAACATCTTTATGGTATACCCGTGTTCACTATTTAATAAGAAGGGGTTTAAACTGGGGCGGCAAAAATGGCTGGAATAACTCTATTTAGAAAGAATAGAACATTCTAGATTGATTGGGGTGGTTTTGTAGGAGGGGTGCATCTATTTACTTTGGATGGCACTAGCTTTGCACTCATCATACAGAGCTTTGTGGGGCTGATTTAAAGTGTCAAACGAAGTAGTCGTGTTGCTTTGTGTAGTGACAACAATTGCAAGACCAAAAAACTTAAATCAGAGTAAATGATGTGGCGTCTGACAAACTTCTCTTGTAGATTAGTCATAACAAGTGAGAACCGTGATAGTTTTCTTTTTGAATCAAGCAGGAAAAAAAAGTTGTAGCATGATGTTTTGAGTTGATCGCACTTCCTGTGATGTGACTACTGTGCAATGTCAATTCTGAAACAATATATTGTGCAGCCCTATTTGAAATTAGAAAAGGATACTCAGCATTCGTAGTAGTATGTCCAGTGTAAGATTAAAACCAAGCATCCACAGTTAAATGTCTTGTATGATTAATTCTCAGAAACACAGTTTTTAGCATTTTGAAATAAAGTATTTTGTTCCTCATGAGTTAACACGTATTTTCATGGAGTTGTCCTTACTTGGTTACTCCTTTGTCTTGAAATGTATAATTTTTTGTACACAGCTTTCATGTTGTAAGCCACATGAGTCTGTAAGGTTGTGAATTAGTTTGTCACTGCAGTTTGAGATAAACTGCAGTGGTCTCCTGGTGGAATGCTAAGAATGTGAGTCCACTGTGAAAAATGGACGAGAGCAGGACCTCGCGGACCACCTCTCCTCTTGATGCTGAGTGATAATGTTCACCTCTCAAGACTCATTATTCATATTAAAGAACAACGGAAATCCAGCAAACCATAAAATTAGTTTTTGCTCATATCCCCGTTTATTATTCAGTATTCTTGATTTTTTTCCTATGCCACCAGCAGCTAGTTAATTTAAACACAAGATACTTGTGCTCTAAAAGAAAGGATTCATACTCAATGAAGGACCTAGGATCCCTAATCTGTCACTATACATACCCTACCCTTCAACGGTGTTTCTCCTACTTAGTCGAACAACACCTCCAGGAGGCTAGGAGGTGAACTCTAATTCAACCAGCACTGCCGCGTTCGACTGACCCAGGCCCGTTTAGGAGATGCTCCAGGTAGTGACCAGTGCCTATGCTACCATTCAGCTAGTGCAAATGCTCGATGCTAATGCTAACCGCTAACTGCGAAAATACTTCAATACTACTAACAAACTCAGCACAGACAAGGAGACTATCACCTACCCCAGCCTCTCACCAACTGCACCAATAAAAGCGGGGTGGGGATACAAACCCTGGTTCGGGTAGCGGGTAGAAGAGGTAGAGTTAAAGATGAAAGTAGGGATGGGATACAGACCCTGGTTCGGGTATTCATTATGGAAACCTTCTTTTAGAATTATTTAATATTGTGTCATGTCATCCACATAGTCAGTCCTGTCCTGTGAGCAGTCTGCGTTCCCTTTCTGTTGGAGAGCAGTGCAAAGCAAGAGCTCTGAGCAGGAGAGGAAGCGCTATAGGAAGGCAGCCCGGGTCTTTACTTTAAGTGGAGAAGCTTCTCTACACGCTGTCATTATGTGTTTCTTTGTTTAGCCCTGCACAGCTGTGTATACTATCCTGATTAGACTGCCGCATAGGGAGTAATGGGCCTAGAGAGTGTCATTGCGACATCGTAGCCGCATGTTGTCATCTCTAGTCAAGTTGATTTTCGACACATAGCCGCCGATTAATTTCTTCCCAGGCAGGTTGTGAATGATGCTGCATTTAAACAGGCCTGAAGCTGTTTGTGTTGTAGGCGTCTCTCCTTGCTGACAACCCCCCTGTCCATATGAACCAGATGTTGCAGATGTTTGCCAGCTATTAAACTGGAAAAATATCGCAAGCAAGCTGGTAAAACCAACACTCTGGGTGAGAATTGCCCCTTGACTACACAAGACAGGTTTCCATTATTCACTACAGCTGATCTCTCCTAAATTATGTCAGACACAAACACGGCTAGTGGCATAACACGAGTCATAAATTACATCATTACTGCACGGCTCATTGCTTTGTCTGGTCATTCTTAAATTCCGTCATGCAGACGTAGCTCTTGGCATAATTTGGACCACTTTCCATGCAGCCGTAAATGTGATGACATGCGGCTGAATGCAGAGTCACAGAGCATCTTCTATAATGATTAGGACTTTGCAGGAAAGAGAACACGTCGCTCCAGTCTGCCACAAATCAGACCCATGAAACCAGAGATGGACAGAATCGGACCGTCAGTGATGCCCTCTGAATAGCTCGTCTGTCCAGAAAGATGTGCACCGGAATAATAAGCAAAGTGATGTTTCTTTGATTTTCTGCTCTAATTCAGATTCTTGACATTTATTGCTGTTTTGTCTTAGCTCAGAGTTTACATGTGACTTGTTAAGCATATGGTTTGCTCATCTGAATTCTTTGGCGCGGTGCAGACTAGCAAGGAGAGCTATCTCAGTGGGATTCCCTAGAATTCTCCATTCGCATTCCCACCTCTTCCTCTCTGAGTCACTCCTGTTCTTTCCGACTGTAAGCTTCTTCCCTCTCAGACCAAGTCCAAAGCACATTTCACTCCCACCCTTACTGACTGAGCTTCCTCCGCACTCTCTGATTCTCTTTCTGTCTGATGCACTCTGTTGGTGGTTTTGTGTCTTTCTTTTTCCTTTGATCAGACTGTGATGGTGTTGCAGCTGCTTCTGCAAACAGAAGTATTCAGCGCCATTATTTTTAATGAAATAGTTTCAAAATTGTTCTTTCCTTTGCAAAGTGACGGTTGAATGGACACAGATGCTGCTTGAGAATGAAACAGACTTATTTTAAAGATGCAACAAAGGCCCTGGGGTTTCACACTGCCCTACTGTGTGGCTTGGAGTGAAAGGCTTAGGTCTTCGCTTTTCAGTGCAGCTTGGTGTGACTGTAGTCTACACATGGGGGTCTTTGGATGTTGGTTAATTGAAGAAGAAACCCCCACAGCTGGGCACAGATGGGGCCGCGGAGGCACAGGACCTGATGATCAAGACAGTTTTAATGTGGTCTGAGCTGGCGCTTGGTACATTCATGTGGTCTCAGTCAGAGCCGTTTTTACAGAGTCGCTGTATGGAAGTGATTTGGGTTCATCTGGGTGTTCAGACAGGATACATTGTAAATACACAGTGATTAGCTGCATGTGGTGAACTGTTGACTCTGCTGGCCCATCACAGGCATGTATTTTCTACAAACATTTCCACATTTTGCTTTGACAAGTTGTGAAAGAAAACAAAATAATAGCAGCAAAAAGACCAGAAAAAAAAACCCAAGGGTGAGCGAATCAGAATGGGAATGTAATGAGCAATTATGGCACATCATTTGTAAACATTTTCCTTCCCCCTGCTGAGAGCCTCCCATAATTTTAAATTGTTCCATCAATTAATTGACTGGCTGGAGTTGGCTTTCCTGTTGGTTCAGCTGCTCCTCAATGAGGACAAAGCCTTCTGCGGTTGCTCTGCCCTCAACCGCCGCCAGCAACGGCCCGGAGGAGACCAGATGTAGCAGGGGGAGAGAGAGTGGGCAGCTTCTCAGAGAGGAAGTGCTCCCCAGACCCGAACACTTGTCCAAACGTCACCCCTGACAGGTGGGGAGCAGAACAGTCCAGAATCCCCCTTTTGAGGTTCCCTTATAATAATAAAGCGAAGAATTGCAGTCATATTACTCAGCAGGACTTCAGGCGTCTTGTGTGTTGCTTGTATGGCTGGGTGGCTTACAGCTTCATCCTGTCACTGTATTATAACACAGTGCTGTGGGTTTGATTAGTGGGCGGCATGTGTGGTTTGGGGAGACTGGCTGTTCCTGCTGAGTAGAGCATCAACACTTCATAATGGCTGCTTTGTAATATTAATATAACTACAAACAATATTTCCTCTATCCACACACCCTGTTTTATTTGGTGTCTGAAAAAACAGAGAAATTCACCCACATGTTCTGTGTTTATTTTCTAGTGTACTTTTGCAGTAATTCCCATCCAGGGCTACTTGTACCCCAGGGGTTTACTTCTGTAGTTTGCAATGTGGTGCATAGAAACATAGTAGTTGATTTATTGAATCAAGGCTAAAAATGGGTAGGTGATTGAAACAGTTAGCTAAAAGTAGGGCTGGTCCCGAATATTCGAATATCCGAATATTCGGTTGTTGTGGTTCTAGTACGCGGACCTACCAACTTCAATGTCACACTCCACTTAGTAAACAAATAATTGTATTCTAAATCATTACCCCCACCCCCTGGCGCACCGCTACAGCTCGTGCTGAATATTCGAATAGTTGTCATTAATTGGACCCGAATATTCGAAGAACGGCAATTGCTATTTGGAACAGCCCTTGCTAAAACTATTGATACATGAGAAAAAATGTCCAGCAAACATATACAATGCACTCACATGCAGTCTTTCTGTAGAGGCTAAAATTTTACAGATGTTCCATAAAGGCCTCATGTGCATCAGTAGATGCTAACTAGGTGGTGTGCACAGAGAAGAGTCTAGTCCAGACAGGTGTGCTTGTTGTGAAAGACTGAAGTACGGTGTTCTAATGTCAGATCTACCAATGATGAAACTGAGTAATTTTGATCTAACTGGGTGGGCTGCCCAGAGACACACAGACAGACCTGCTTCAGGCATTCAGGAATCAGATTGGTTGTGTTGTGGGCAGTGTGAGTTTAACATAAACCTTTCCTATCAATACCCTCAGCTAAACACCGTACTTGTTACATAAGGTGGTCACACGATGAACATAAATCATAGCGAATAAATCATTGCATGGAGCATTTTTCCATGATTGACCCACCATGTTCTTTCCTTAAAGGACAAACCATGTCCAGATGGGAAGCCTGGCTGGGCAGTAACATAAGCAGAAATTCATATCTTGTGTAAATGGCAACATTCAGGTCTTGACCAGTGTCCAGTTTTCCTATATGAAAGTGTTCGGCATTGGCTATACGCACTTAACTAGGTTGGCATCATACATGTGGCTGCTGTGTTAGCTGCAGTCACAAGAATATCTGCAGCAGGGTTCTCAAACGCATGCGATATCCTTCACATATCAGTTGTACTGACTGGGCAGCAAGTTATCCCCTGACCTATTTAATACTCAAACACATGCAGATCTCTTAGTTTATCATTCTGTGGCTTTCCACCCTCCGGGTAGATAAGAATGATCACCCCTGCTCTCATACCTGAAAGCAGACACGATCTCTATTTCTGTATTTTATGTAGTCAGTCTGCTGGAAGCCATGGTTAATTGCAGTTCATAAAGAATTTAAATTAGTGCTCAGTATTCCGGGTCCAGGATGAGTCAGATCAGGATCTATACACTGTACCACATTACAAGCTTGCACTGGTTGTGTGCCTCCAGCCGCCCTGTCAGAGGGAGAGAGTGCATAGAGTGAGAACATCTCTTTGGCCTTGGAGAAGTGCTAATCCTCCTGGGTGGTTTGGGAAAGACCTTCTTCAAAGGCCTGCTCTGTTAACCTGGCTGTGATGGTTAATGGGTCAGAATTGGATTAAGGCTGAGTGTGAGGGAGGGAAGCTCCAGTGAGAACTAAACAGTTTCTTGCCTGCAGGCTCTTTTCCTATCATTGCTGCCTTGCTGTTCTACATGCTGGCCCTCCCACCACCCTAACCCTCCTATTTCTTGCCTATTTCCCAAACTAGTGCTCTCTTTGAAGTTAGAAACTCTACTTGGGGCTATTTTTTCTATCAGAGATGGTAGCATGCATATCCAATGTCAGTCTAGAACCCTGTTTGACTTTGGATGCCCTTATTTGTCTGCAGGCAGTCTATACTGAAGAAAAGTATACTTGGCATCAGGCATTTTAACCATGTCTTATTTTCCTGGCTAGCTGAGCCTTATGACATTGTCACTGCTGCAGTGAGACAGGTGACTTGTAAAGATCATTAACGTGTCACATTGACAGTTCAGTCATATTTACCTTTTAAGAGTAGTTACTCATAAGAATGTCACCAACATGTTAGCCAATAGGATGCCAGAATAAACAGCAGGGTTTTCACTACCATAATAAGATGTGGGCACAGTGCCCAAGCCAACTGAGCAGAAAAAAATATGCCGAGATACGTTTTGCTTTCATTTCTGGTCACCCTGCTTCTGTCCTTATGTTTGCTTTCTGTGTCAGGTTTTCACTGTGGGTGTGTGCTACACACACACACACACACACACACACACACACACACACACACACACACACACACACACACACACACACACACACACACACACACACACACACACAGTGTCAGCGAACCAAATGAAGTGAAGACAGTGTGTTACTCTACTTTACCCTTTTTGGTC
>OMNN01040532.1:13770-29373 GCA_900302755.1 Chromis chromis | reverse complement strand
TAAGGACATTTAATGTTTCATCTAAAACATCATAAATATGGAGGTGTATAGGCTGTGTAATGCGAAGAATAAGCTTCAAAGACATTATGATGGGAGCAATTACAACGATCCATCTATCAATTTACTCCTGCTTACCCAAAATAAGGCCGCAGTGGCAGCCTGCAAAGCAAGTCATGAGGCAGGTGCCTCTCCCAATGTTTCCAGCTCCTCCTGGGGGATCCTGAGGCGTTCCCAGGCCAGATGAGATATGTAATCTCTCGTTTTTCACCCTGCAGCATCCTCAGTGTTAGCTTTATTTAGCAATATCAACTTCCAGTGCCGCTCGAGTGGCAGCCTGTTGCAGTAGCTCCAGCTCACCCACAAGCTTTTTTTTTCTATTTTTTGTGCAATAATTATTTTCTCTGACTCATATTGTTGGTTCTGTACAGTTTTTATTTAAAACCTTTTTTGTACATTTTTTTATACTTAGTAGTTCTGTACATATTTTTGTTATGACACTTATTTTACTTACTTAGTATCTCACATGTTCTTTGCTTGCACTATCCACTTTGCTACTGTAACAATGTAAATTTCCCCATTGTGGGATGAATAAAGGATTATCTTATCTTATCTTATCTTATCTTATCTTATCTTTTCATGATTATACAGTTGGTTGCTGAAGATTTTTTACTTGACTTTTAATTTACTATGTTTAAGCGTGATGAAACTATTCTGAAACAAAAATATTTTCACAGTTTTTGCAAAATCTGAGAGAGATTAATTTTCATTTAGTGGTATTGATTCCCTCTTGATTAACATTTTAATTGTGGACATATGCATTTACAGTAGATGTTCTGCATGAGTTACGCCTTTTGCAGGTCACGTGAAGTGCTGTGCTGCAAAGTATAATTCCATGTGATGATTAATTTTAATTGAGAGAGATAATGGATAAGACAAATGATAAATGAAAATTGTTTCCATTGTTACTGTTGATGCTTTAAACAATATATGTTTTTGAAACCATGAGAAGTGCAACATGTATGATACATGTGCATTTTGTTTTGAGAACAATGATTAGCCAGTTTCACAACTAGTCAGTTACATTCATTTTTATCAATATTTGGACAATTTTGGTTTGCACTCGTTAAAAAAAAAAGCTTTACAGTGTTTTAAGCAAATGTAAACAGTTTCTTTTCATTTAATTGTTAACTATCTTTACCTGCTGTTTGTATATTTTTGTTGATTCACTTGAACAAATGCAGTGTGAAGATGCTGCCCAGCAACATGGACATACTTTCAGCAGAGTGCTAAACACCCAGCAGCAAACCCCTCTGAACTACCAAACTGAGTCAGTTGGGAACAAGAAAAAAGAAGCTGCTGGATTAAAAAAAAAAAAGACTCTTTAGTATCAACTCTGTTCATGGCCCGACAGGACTTGGACAGTTTGGTGAAGGCTCTAAAGTCTGCAAGAGCCAGTCAAAAACAATTTGACACCAAGGGCCAGGAGACAGATGGGAAAAGAAAAGAAAAGGAGAAGGAAGTCTGCTGCTTCAAAGAAAACGTGGGCATCCAGCAGATTGAGACCAAGAGGGTCAAAAAGCTCTGGGAGGCGGAGTGCAAGCAGGTCAATAAGGTGAAACGTTGTTTCGACAAAACTGTCACTGAGAGCGGTGCAGAGAAGGAATCCTGGTGGTTTGTAAAGCAGGAAGAGGCGACTGTCGTGTATAAAACTCTGCAGGAGGACGGTGAAAAAAAAAACAAGCCACATCATCCAGAAAAGTAGAATGCAGCTGCCAATGAACTGAAATGATGGCGCTGGTAGGAGAGAACTTAGCCAAGCTGAAAACAATCAAGACAGACATCCACCAGAGCGAAACTTAAACGCAAAAAAAAAAGAAAGCAAAACTCTGGAGGGCTTTCTCAGATCTGAGCTGGCAGCTTCAAACAAACAGAAGAGTTGCAGAAACAGAGTGAAGACACTTACCCCTTTTCCACCGACCTGGTTCCAGTGCTAGTTTGGAGTCAATGCCTGACTTAGCACAGGTTCTTTGTGTTTCCACCACCTAAGCACTGGCTCCAGGTGCTAAAAACTGGTGCTTAGCAAGCACCAACTCTTTGCTGGGCCAGAGCTAAGCACCGAGTATGTCAGGGGCTTGAGTTATCGTGACCACCGATCACCGGTGGAAAGAGACACACAAGCGGTAATTTGTGTCCTTTTTCTCCAGGATGTCCCTGGTCCGATCGCATATGTATTGGAATGACTCCCAGGAAACACGGAAGTTTTGCACAAACTGTTGCGCTGAAATCCGGTACAATTGTGTCCCACCAGTAGCACGATCGCAGAAGTGCCCGGGCAACAGGTGACCTCCGTCTGATCTGTATCTTTATAAAGGTTCAATTCAATTAAATTTAAAAAACTTTATTTGTCCCCAGGGGGCAATTCAATGTTCATAAAGATAAACATCAATATTATCATCAACTTAACCGCTATGTGATCGATGCAAGCTTAGTAGTTTACGGTGACACAATGGCGTGGCTCCAACTTGGCTCCTTGCCAATGGAAAAGCAAACCGATTCTTAGGAGGAACAATATTTGAACCAACTAAGCACCAGCACTAGCACCAGCACCGAACTAGCACCTGGTGCTGCTTGGTGGAAAAGGGGTAACTGAGGAGAAGAGCCTGGACAAGGAAGGATGGGTCAGCAAGGTATGTCGTCAAAAATGTCTCAAAAACGTCATAGTATATATAGTATGTCGTCAACAAAGGTCATAAACAAGAAAAAACAAGATGAAGATGAAAAAGGAGGGAAGAAAAGCAAAGAAAGGATCTGAAAAAAGCTGGAGAAGGAGATGAGAAGAGAAAAAGGAAAGTGAGAAAGAGGAAAACTAAAGTAAAACTAAAGAGACAGAAGAAAAAGAAAAAAGCAATGCTGTTGAGAGACAGGGGGAATACCATAAGAGAGGCGTAACATTCATTCTCTCTTCCTAAACTTCCCTCACCCACTTCCTCCCATCATCCTCCACCACTGGATTCCCTTCATCCCATCAGCCATTCTAAACTGATCAGACAAATAAACACAAAAAATGCAATGCATTTCTCTGTTTCATATGTAACAAAAAAAATCACCTGCTATCATGACAATTTGATGGCAAATGTTTAAGATATTTATCTTTTTTGAGGCTCTGTAAACTGGAAATAACCCTAAAGATGATGTGTCTTTAGATCCTGTAGGCTGACAGCAGTTACATTTAATACAGAGGGAAATATCACCCTCCAGTGATTGAAGTCTAGTACTGCATCAGAGTGATCTTACAGACCTCTGACCTATTGACTGTTATACATAAATCTGACTAATGAAAGCACCCAGGGAGTATACTCATCTACAAAGGCTGCACAATCATCCAATTGTGTTATTTACCAAGGGAAATGCAGGCTTATTTTCTATATCTGGGTCAAAACGTTCCTGAATTCAAGGAATAGGCCAGTTCAGTGCAAAAGTTTATAGCAGCTTTTGCATTATTCTTTCTATATGATTCAGTGCTCTCATCTCCATGCTTAGATGTGGTTTGGAGAAAAACATTATTTTTGTCAGATGGTATATAATATTCCATCACAATTGTGTGCCCCTCTTAAGCTAAAAAAACAAAAGTGTCACATGTCCTCAGAATGTGTCTTTAATTTTTTTTTGTTCTGTTTTAGTACTGCTAAGAATGTTCATTTTACCACAACTGTATAAGCCTTGGTTTTGAAAGCAAAACAGTTTACAGCAGGAGAGCTGACAGGCATGAATGAGTGTGTAAAACCAGGACTTTGTATTGCTTTCTAAATTTCTCTCTGAGTCATAGTAGTTGAGTGGTGCAGAACCACAGCTTGAAAATGACTCTGAAATGACTGCTAGTTAACATGTAGATTTTACAGGCTGCATTTCAGTCTTTATTTCATTCTCATTCTGTTGTCTGACAACAGAAACACAAAAATATGTAAATAAGAGCAGCTTTTATAGGAATTGAGCTGTATTAAAATGCAGCAAGAAGCACAACATACAACATGAAACCACAACGACCCACCCGGTCCTTATTTATTGGTTTCAAATCGGTCTCTCACTGTCTGATTTTTTTTCTGAAAGTCTCAGCATTAGAATTTCCACAGAGCTATGACCTGTGATCAAAATTAATTAATTTGCCACATTAGCTGCACTAAGGATTTTCCTACTGTTGTGGTGATATTTCCATCAAAAAAGAAAGTAATCCCACTGGATCTCAAGCTCCTCAGATGCTGTGAGTGCATGAAGACTCTTGCGTTTACTCTCACAGAAAACAGTCAAACATTTGGTGCGTCTTGCTCATGACTGAGACATCTTAGAGTTAGCAGAAGCAGCTGTAGAAAGAAAATAAACCTGGTGGACTTTCTGAATGGCTCATATTGAAAGCAGCGGGCAATGACGGGGAGAATTATACAAATGTTGAACCAGAAAACTACTGATTTCTCAGTTAGAACATAGAGGTTATGTAGTTATAGGTGGCTTGAGGAATGGCATACAGTCAAAAGTTTGGACACACCTTCTCATTCAATGGTTTTTATTTATTTTAATTACTTTCTACATTGTAGGTTAATAATGAGGACATCAAAACTATGAAAGAACACAAATGGAATTATGTAGTAAACAAAAAAGTGTTAAACAAACCAGAATAATATGTTTTATATTTTAGATTCTTTAAAGTAGCCCCCTTTTGCTTTGATGACAGCTTTACACACTCTTGGCATAAAATAATTTGAATAAATAAAAAACACTGAATGAGAAGGTGTGTCCAAACTTTTGACTGGTACTGTAAGATCACACATTTATATCTTAATGGTTTTTACTGTACACATTTTAACAACCACAAAGCACAATACAAATGGATTTTTATCTCACAGGGCCTTTAACGTTTTGTCAAAAGTGTAATTTTAATTTAGAAAGATGGGAATGAGGCAGGAATTTAAAGTCAACATACATTTTTGATTTATTATTTTTATTAATCATTAAATCATTATGATTTTTTTTTAATCACTGAAGTTATCTCGTGTGTGCAAACTGTGTATTTTATGCTCTCTGTCAGTAGAAATGTGGATACATGAATGTATTAATACTTAACTGGGTCCAGTTTGTTGTTTATAAAGCTAGGGGCGTGTCTTCGACGTCGACAGGACCGCACCGTCCACTACAACTTCCTCCAGCTAAGCGCCATTTTCGGCCTCGTTACCGGACTACAGCATGCTGCTGTCAAACAGATAATAAGACAAGTGTTTAGCGTTGTGATACCTCGTTTCAGTATTCCTTAACAATGGGACGGAAAAAGAAGAAGCAGATGAAGCCGTGGTGCTGGTATCCTTTTGTCTGGGTGACAAAATGCCGTCGTAGAAAGGCCGGGAGCTACACGTTAGCTTGACAAAAGGGAGGCCTAAGCTCTCCGTCGGTTTACCACTTTGTGAGCTAGCATTAGCTTAGCGGTTTGGTCATTGCAGGCCAGTAAACACGTTTAGAGTTGTTTTTATCCACCCAACACATGCATTATTTGTAGAATACGTTGTATAAGGTGTGTTTACTTGTTAATAAATAACTTTGAGTTCGATGTTGTGCTAAAAAGGAAGCTAATGCGACCTCCGATGCTAGCTTCCTCTGAGTAACATGGTTCAAGCTTAACGGCTTATTAATGTGAACGCTTGTTCTCATGAACTTCGCTGCCTGGTCTTTGCTTGTATACAGGAAGCTGAGAGCATTGGGATTATTTTAAGCAACGCTAATGCTTTTTTGTTTGTCTGTATGGGAGTATCTGGCTTGTTGTGTTTGAGTCTAGTTCTAAAATACTGTTTAGTCCTTAACTCTTTCCTCAAGGTACTGTAATCGAGACTTCGACGATGAAAAGATCCTCATTCAGCATCAGAAGGCAAAGCATTTTAAATGTCATATTTGCCACAAGAAGTTGTACACAGGCCCCGGCTTGGCTATCCACTGCATGCAGGTACTGACATTTACCCTAGTGTACAATGTCCTCCGTATTTATTGGAACATTTTGTTCGAATAGAGAAATTTGTTGATGGTGCTTTGCTTGTTGTTGCAGTTTGAGCTGACTCATTTTGCTTGTTTCAGGTGCACAAAGAAACAATTGACAGCGTACCAAATGCAATTCCCGGAAGAGTAGACATTGAACTGGAGATCTACGGCATGGAGGGAATTCCAGAGAAAGACATGCAGGAAAGAAGACGGACATTAGAACAGAAATCACAAGGTTTGTCTAACTGCATGTACTTTTTCAGAAAAAGCACAAGCCTAGATTAACAAAGGAGTTAATAATTCCTTGTGCTTTTTATCATGTCTACATTGGAAGTGGGAGAGGAGCACAGTGCCCAATGTGCAAATCACAGCGATTTCCTCTTCAGATTATAGCAACAATAATTACGTTGTTTCTGAAGGCTTTGTGCTTACATAAAACAAACCTTAGAATATTTATGTGAAATTGTGGGGTAATTAAAGTTTTGTTTATGCATCACAATTACCTTTTTGTTTTAGAGAGTCAAAAGAAGAAGTCAAATCAAGATGACTCTGATGAAGACGATGATGACGATGAAGCAGGACCATCAGTTCAGCAGGTTGCTGCTGTCCAGCCCCAGCCAGGCTACGCTGCCCCAATGACCCAACCAGGGATGCCTCCTGTGGCTGGTGCACCTGGGATACCTCCTGTAGGATACCAAGGCAAGGATTTTGTAGTAAAAAGTGGAAGTTAGGAATCAAGTCTGCCTGATAAAATTAACAAAAATGCTTGCTTCACTTTGAGTTATACCCTTGTGACTCATGAAAGACTTGTGAAAAAGCGAAAATGAAGAATCTCTCAACAGGAATTATGAGACATGAGAGTTGTAACTTTATGGCAGGATTTCTCTTAGCATTTCTGTAACAAAAATGACTTAAAAGGAGGAGGATGCAGATGGATAGGCCACTATGGGGTGAGAGTTGTACTCATACTTTTTATAGAGGCGATTATGACGTATTTCAAGTTAACACTGAATGTAAGCAGTAGAGCTAAACTCATTTGTTCTGTGGGGAAAAGCCAACAACATTCCCTCTTCCCATGCATGACAGGGCTCCAGACTGCGACCAAAATTCTTGCATTTTTGACCTTGTTTTGAGAATATGCGAGTTAAAATTTCAAGTGGTCATTTGTGCGAGTGAATGATGGTCATTGGGCTGTATTGTCACTCTAACTGCCACAGGCAGCTGCTGTGTTAACCCCAGTGGTGGAAAGTAATACTTTTATTTCTTCCGTGTCCCTGTCAGACTGTCCCTGTCTGATGCTATTTAGCTGTTGTGTGTTCCAAAGATAAAGTGGTCTGTGGCTGATTATTTTCAAACAACAAACAAAGTGAGTGAAGAGGAGGCGACTGGTGGAGAGGGAACGGTCCGACTCAGACAGAGATACCGACTGATTCGGTGAAGGAAAAAGTGCAATACATTCAATTACAATGGCTAACGCAGTAGTAGGGCCACAAAAGTAAATGAATAATAATCATAGTCATGATTTTAGCTTCCCATTATATGAACATGATCGACTACAGTGTTAACATTTTAAAATGCGCTCTGCAGTGGGGTGCACCTACATGCGCTGCTTTTTCCACCCATACTAAACGGGGCATGTAGAAGAAATACTCAGGCAGAATTTGAGTAATTTAATCTGTTTTACTCTCTTTAAAGTAATTTGTTGTCACACACCTGTCTGAGGGCATGGCAGCTACCGAAACCTGCACTATGTGGCGATTAGGAAACATCAGTAAATTTAGTGTCTGTCCATAAGCAGATGTTCAACAAGTGAGCTGTTTCGTCTGTGACAAGGTGGGAGGTGCGACCAAATAGAAAAGTTGGTCTGGAGCCCTGCATGGTCATTTTTGGATTCAGTGCATGCATGTAGAGAAGGGTTATACACAGGCAGGTTTGTTGTTAGTGTTTGTGAATGACTATAAGCAAGAATGCTAAGCAGCTCTACAATGAAATAAGGCAAAAATCAATATGTGGCAGTCAGTGTTGATATTGTGGTGACTGCTACACATACATGTACAGGAAACTCCACCTCCAAAGCAGGTTCATACTTGTAAAGCTGTCTCAAAAAATGTCTAGATACAGATGTATTCTGTTGCTGTGTTTGCCTTTGGTGTAACTGCCTGTGTGGACCAATGTAGTGTTCAGTTAGTAAACACATGTCTTTTGACTCACTGTTACAGGAATGCCTCCTATGATGCCAGGTGTTCCTCCTATGATGCATGGCATGCCTCCTGCAATGCATGGAATGCCACCAGGGTAAGGGCTCAGTCACTGACTACAGGTTTTATGATACCTTGTCAGATCCAGTATAATTTTTTTTGAGTCCTGATTAAGCTTTTGTTTTTGTTTTATGGATGCATTTACCATTCAAATATAGCTTGTTTTAACTTCTTGTTGCCTTTTGCAGCATGATGCCAATGGGAGGGATGATGCCTCCCATGATGCCAGGGATGCCCGGTATTCCTCCAGGTAAGTGGTGATTGCAGTTTGGAATTAGCTCATGCAATAAAGATTATTGAACAGTTTGTTTATTGTTGCATCTTATTTAGCAAAATAGCTTTCATTTTTGAAATTGTATGTGCAAAGAAACTCTACCTCAAAACCAGAAGCCTATGAATATTATCCAATAGTTTGAGCTGATCCTAATTATTTAATTCAAGACTGTAGCTCAAAAAGTATACATCACAAGGCCTATTTCTTTACACCATTAGGTACAGTAGGTGTAAATTAATATTTAGAGCTGTAAAGATTAGTTGAATCATTCAAGTGATTAACTGGTTGGTCTTTGGACAGAAAATTTATTATTTTGATAATTGGAAATATAGTTTGCTGGTTCAAGATTGGTCAGGGTGAGGATTTGACGCTTTTCTTTGTCTTGCATGACAATAAATTGCTGATGGTTTTGAACTGAAGGTATAAGAACCAAAGCACTTAAAGAATATGCTTTAAATAAGCATGTCAGACTAACGCATTGCGACTTGTAGAGCTTGATAACTGTGCTCTTATTTTAATGTTGCATGTGTACTGAAGAAGAGAATGTTAACTGAATGTGTCGGGTTGATCCTTCAGGAATGCCACCTCACATGGCTCCAAGGCCTGGGATGCCCCACATGGCCCCAGCGCCTGCAGCAGGACCAATACCCAGTCGGCCAGCAGTACCAGTGGCCCAGCCCACTGTCACCAAACCTCTTTTCCCCAGTGCGGCACAGGTGAGCTTCATGCAGCCACACTCAGCCACAACCACACAAATAGACTTTTTAGAGAAGTTCAGTTGAGAGAGCGTAGTTGTCAAGGTTTTAATAAACACAGCACTCAGGGTTATTATATACCCGTTTTATTTCTGTTTTCTTTTGATTTCTGCTTTGTCCTTTCCTTTTTCTAACCCCATTCCATTTTTTATTTCAGTGTCGGTATTGTGTAGTCAATTTAATGTTCAGAGCTGAATTTGTATAGATTATGTGGACATGTTATATGCCAATGCTATGATCTCCTTTCCACCATGCTGCAGATGGGCTCTGGTGTTCACAGCAGCACAGCAGCCGTTTCCTCTCCACCTGCAGACCTTCAGTCTGCCTCCTCCCAGCCTCCCTTTCCTAACATGCCACAAGTATGCTCACAGACAGGACTTTGACGTGGACTGTGGCAGCTGCATGTTGCGTATTTATTCACTCTGCCTGAAAATTGTAAAGTTGTAAATTAGGCTGTTTACTAACGGCATTTGCCTTGTAAGCCTAATTGTGCATCTAAACAAGCACGTTGGCTATCTGTTGGTGTCAGAGAGGGCTTATCCCTGATGAGAACTGGCATCTGTTTTGTCTGTGAGCTTTATTACAGTGCATGCGCTTTGTTAAAACAGAATGAGGCATAAGAAGGGATTTACATGGACCTTATTCAGCATCATCCACCCCTCCTAACCTCTGGAGCACGATGTGCAAAAACTACTCATCATGCTTTGAAATGACTTTGTATGTTGGCAGCACAACATAATGCACCTTTTCTCCACAATCTGAATGTCTTGATTGGTTCTGAAGGATTAAACTCATTTCATGCAGAATTTGTGCCATGGTTGAGAGTAAATGGTGGAAGTGAAATAGTTTTGCTCTTCAAATTAAAGGATCTTTATAACTGATTTATTGTGACTTCACATGTCAAAGCAATTTACTGTGTAGGTTCTGCATATGTGAAAGTTGTATGCTACTTTATTTTAGACTCGGTGACCAAATCATGAATACAAGTATACATCTGTGTTAAAAAAGTCAAACCTTTGATTGAAATTGAATGACTGGAATTTTCTAATCTATCACATAATGATTATCACTACTATATAATCCATATAAAAATATTTTCATCAAGGGATCTTTTTGCATGTTAGAAAAATGAGGAAAGCTTTCGTTTGGACTTGCCTTTACCAGTCAGTTACCTGTGTTATGTCTTTGTACAGGCGCAGCAGAACGCTCCAGGAGCTGCAGCTTCAAACTCCCACAGCACAGCCGCCTCCTCCGACCCTCCCAAAGCAACATTCCCTGCCTACACCCAGCCCTCTGTCTCCTCTTCCTCTTCCACTTCTTCTTCTAATCCCTCTAGCAGCACTGTGGCCAAACCCCCAGCCACAGTGACCAGTAAGCCTGCCACCCTCACCACCACGAGTGCAACTAGTAAGTTGATCCACCCTGATGAGGATATCTCACTGGTAAGTTGCTTGAGCTTTCTATTTTGCCCTTTTCACAGTAAGTAATAACTGATATATATATATTATACATAATTGTAACTTCACTGATAGAAGATAATAGACTGATGCAACATTTGATCAACAGTCTGCGGCTGAATATAAATATTTTGATCATAATGAAATTTGGTATTTATAAAATATCAGTCAGATGTCAGGTGTAACATTTAGATTGCACATCTTTAATTCAACTTAGTAGTTTCTCTTTTGTGGTTATGTTGAAGGATGATTCTGAACTTGAATAACCTCAGTCTGAAATCAGGGCACACCATCATTGGTACCCAATTCCTCCACATTGTTGTGAGTGTTTCTTTGTACTGTAAGGGGAATATCAGTGTTTTTTTAGTCTGAGTGTTTGCTTTGTGTGTCGTCCCTACCAACAGGAAGAGATGAAGGCACAATTACCCCGTTACCAGCGTCTTACACCCAGGCAGGGTCAGGCCCATGTGGCTGCTCCCCCAGTGGCAGCTGTGGGCAGCATAATGCCCCCACAGCAAGGCATGCCACCACAGCAGCCTGGCATGAGGCATCCCATGCATGGTAAGAAAAGACTTGGTGCTTGTCAGTTAATGTACAAAACCCTTGTGTACATGGTTTTTAAAGATTAAATCTAAGTTTTTGAGTTTGGAAAATTATATCTACAGTCACTCATTGTATAAACATTGATGTTTGTAGACTGTTCAAAATAATGTTTGGTTGCTTAATTGCTTAAAAGGATAGGTTAGGGCTGGGCGATAAATCGAATTAATTCGATTAATTCATGTTTTTAAAAGTCCACGATTTGAAAATCTGCTAAATTGTAAAATCGAGGTAGCCTCTTCTTCTGCATTTTTTGACTTGCGCGTTTGCATCGACTTCCGCCACATAATCTAATTGTCGAATGTCAAATTTACTATTCGAATACCACCGCAGTGAACAAATATTCGATTATTAGGGTCCAGCCCTATTATTTTGCACAAGATAAATGAATAAATCAAAACTATTTAAAAAATACATGCATGTAGTTTTTAATACTTTGATTAAAATCGTAATCGTCCAAGATGACTAAAATAATCGAGATTTTATTTTTTAGCCATATCGCCCAGCCCTAGGATAGGTTAAGAGTTTTTAATGTGTTTTTTTTTTTTTTGGTGTGTTTTGAGAGGCCTTTGCTTGCTTTAATTGGTCTTCCTGTTCCTACTGGCGTTAAAATATCTTTCAAGCTTCAGCAGTCTGTTAATATCTTCCAAATTTCATCCTCCCTCCCTTCTAGTGTAGAAGAATCCATATTTGTGTTTGCCAGGACAGTATTTCACTGTTAAGATGAAGTGGAGGGATAGTAACAGAAACGGGAGGTTTTGCACTAAAATGGTTCTAGCTTTGGAACTTATTCACTAAGCTTGTCCAAGCTGGGTGGCTCAGCCTGCTTCAATACAC
This sequence comes from Chromis chromis, assembly GCA_900302755.1. Taxonomy (NCBI): domain Eukaryota; kingdom Metazoa; phylum Chordata; class Actinopteri; family Pomacentridae; genus Chromis; species Chromis chromis. The sequence goes on along the minus strand of OMNN01040532.1, from coordinate 17,177 downwards.
ATATGGGCAACTGACTATGTAAAGGTATCCTTTAAGTACAGGACACTGGAGTTCAATATATAAGCTGCACTTTAAGTGATATCAACTGTTAAATCTTTCGGAATTGTGGCACTGAAATGTTCTGCTCTCTGTGTTTTCTCTGTAGGTCAGTATGGTGCTCCTCCTCAGGGCATGCCAAGCTACATGGCTGGTGGGATGCCTCCGTATGGGCAGGGTCCTCCTATGGTTCCCCCTTACCAGGGAGGCCCTCCCATGGGTATGAGGCCGCCTGTCATGTCTCCGGCTGGACGCTACTGAAGCAGCAAAGCACCCACCACATTAGGTTTGAGGTTAACACCTTTCTCTCACCCTTGTGCTTTTTCAAACCTAGCTGCAAGCAAAGAGCAGTAAGACCAGTGGTGGTGAAGACAAACATTATATGTTAGAACACATGGACATTTAATGTAACATCTTTATTGGAGAACAGCCAAACACCACACAAGTTCCTAACAGCTATTTTGTTGCTATTTGATTACATGTGAGGATATATTTTTCCCATAGGTTTCACTCAGGTTCATAGAAGTGAAGTGTGTTAAAATGGTTCATATTTCTTTTGAAGCTGCTGGAGTTACATGAACGTACCAACCCCTTACAAAGGCAAGTTTCTCTTGTAAACATTTGATTGAGTTTATTTTGTTTATTTTTTTGGTAGATATGATTGAGGCCCTCACAGCATGCTTAGGTGCTGTTGGACATTCGTCCCCAACCTTGGTTGGTGAGGGTCTCAGTGATGAAAATGATTCCAACTACGTAGTGTTAAAATCCACAACTTATCAGTCTCTAGCGCATTTCTTTTTTCAGGTTTGTTTTAATATTCCTTGGTGAAAAGTCTACTTGTATGCATCCTTTGTAATGTTTTATCAATCTGTTGTAATAAAAATCCATCTTGAAATCCAATGCTGGTTTGTCCTGACGTACGTGGAGGTGAGTCATGAAGGTTTGTACTGGTGTTGTATTTCTACACATCTCAGGGCTCTGTTTAATGACAGGATTTCATCAGGTATTTAAACACCAAGTTTGCCATCATCTGTTTTTTTGTAGAGTCTACCTTTCATTGTTGAAATATAAGTCTGTATTAAATAAAGTACAAACATTTACATTAGTTCAGAAATGGAATAAAGATTTCCTCAAATTTTGTGTACTAGTAGCCCAAAACTAAGATGTTGGCCAACTTCTGGTTCCAAATACTGCATGTTACCCATGATATATGATGGAAATAACTGCAAATGAAATGATATTTGTAGAAAATGGTAGACTCGCACTACAATGAAAGAGAACCAAATTTAATTTCTGATTTATTAACCTTTTTTTTTTTTTTTTAACACATACATACCGGTACTCAAACATGCATGAATGCTATAATGTTAGTGTCTGTCACATGCCATAGTCATGTCCCTAAAATGCATTGCGGAGGACAAGCAAAACAAACCCAACAATACAGTTGCTCTGTGTTAAATTCAGGTGTTGTCAAGCTTGTTTTAAATTTTTTAGATAGTAAAGTTGGTTAAGACTTTGCTTTTTTCGTTAAAGTACAAGATTGTATTTATTTAGTTATGTACTCCCCCTCATAGTGCTTGTTCATTTCAGTGGTTTGATTTAAGTTATTTGAATTGACAAAACAGCCATTCCTGTATGTAACAATTCAAATGTAATGGCATTTTAAGTACAAAAAACTGCTCTAGAAATCACAAGGAGACCCTCACCAGCACTGATCGATGGTAAACCACACATTTCTAAACAGCACTTCAAGTTATGGCACAAGAATGACAGTGATGACAGTTTGATTTGTCTCTACTGCAGTGCTAGTTTGTATTGCTGGGTGGTTTTGTGTTTTTGTCCATCCTTTCTACTCTAAATGTTTTACATAATCACAAGCCAGTGTCATCTGCAGTAATCCTGTGCTGGAGATTGCTCTACAGAAAGCAATCTCTGAAAGAACAAAAATGATTATTCATACAAAGACACCAGGTGCACAAGCTTCGAGTCTTGTAGTACACACATGGATAAAAATAACAAGGTGCAAGAATTACTTGGAGGTATTTAGTGTGGCACAAGTTTTTCCTCTGCGCATATCACTTACTGCTTGTATTTGTTTTTGTTGTCTGTAGCCCATCCATATCAGCTTTTCAGCCTTAAAACCCAGTCAGCTGGCATGACAGGTCAGTTAAACCCAGTAAGTACCTGATGTTTATTATAGTGTGAGTCTGTCCTGTACAACTGGATTCTAGGCCTTTTATTACATGATGTGTTGTTTTAAACCTGTAAGATTGTCAAAGGCACATATGTGTTTGAGAGGAATATGCCTTAAGTGATATTTGTATTCCATGTTATTGATCAGAAGTCACAAGCAGTGGGCAGTGAGATGTACATTTTGTATTTGTATGCTCTTATAGCATCTGATATGCAGTCAATTAACATGGTAAGTAGTCAGAAATGGGCGTAAAGTGTGTGTGTGTGTGTGTGTGTGTGTGTGTGAGGTTCTTTATATTATAACAGATCAGCTCACCGTTATTTCTCAAGTGGTGTCTCAAATTATGGTTCTTAAACTTCTTGGCTCGTAACCTCTGCGATTGTATTCATCTGAATTCCATTTGTTTTGTTTTTAATGGTTAGCGGTGGCTGAGATATCTAATATGAGTCATTCTTGCCAAACATTGTTTGTGTGACTTTCAAGCTTCCACACCCCCAGTTTGTCTCACAGGATGCTAGAGGGATTTTTTTTTTTTAACCTTTAGAAAATTACCTCCAAATCCACAACTGAACTTTTTATGTACAGCTGGTGGACATAGACACCCCCCCTGTACTGCAGTAAAATTGAGATTAGCAATTTTTGATCACAGAACTGAAAATTCCCAGGAACAGTGTTTGTCTGAATAATCCACAGAAGAGCAGATCAACACATTATAGGTCCTATTTCTTACAACAAAGGCCACCGTCAAGACAGGTTAGTTACTGTACTGATCATATATTGCTGTAGTTGTTTTGCAAAGCATGTGTTGTGATATGGGCAGACAAATGAAACCAAAATCTGACACCACTAGAGAAAAGTGAGGAAATGGTTCTTAGTTAAATTAGAAGCTCACAAGTGTTAGCATGTAAATAATAATCAAATATAAAAGTGTTCTTTATGCTGATTCATTTTTTTGCCACTGAGTGAGGATTATTTATTTTTTTTGTAATTTGGGTGACATGACTAGATTTATGACCAAGCTGAAGGATGAAGCTCAAATGTTAGAATTGAAATGTGGTTTTGACTCATTGTCATATCAGTATTTCTAATACGCATGTTTTCTTCCAGTGATTTAACAAAACTGTTCCGTTCCTTTCTATATTTGTAAAAAATAAATGAATAAATACTTAAAGCTGTC
>OMNN01040532.1:0-13750 GCA_900302755.1 Chromis chromis | reverse complement strand
TATTTAAAGCTGTCCTATAAAGAACAACTGCCCACAAAGTACATGGACATGAATGAAAATGTACCACAATGTCAAAATTAATGTTTTCTCAATAAAACTAATTTGCTTAATTTTGCTGTCACTTGTTTTTCTTCAGTTACTGAATGACTTTCCAGTACATTCACATGCTCAGTGTTGGTATATATTCAGAAACCAGATCTCTATATTAGACCCACAACTCCTCACAGGAAAATTAAGATACTTCACCAATTGGAAATATTAGTGCTTTTAATTTGTGAGCCACTATGGCAGCTTTTATGTAAAAAATAATTGCACAGAAGTAGGAATTAAAACCTGTAGATGAAAATGCTGGTGTAAAATTATTAAAAAGCGCATGAGGCTCGGAGGACCTTTGGGCTGCACTTTGTTTTTTTCCTGTCTGTGGTTGGCTGCAGACGTTTACAGGAATGAGTCATACACTTTAAATTTGTGGTTAAAAGCGTCGTTGAGGACCGTGGATGTCTTTTACATTACATAAATTGGTACCTCAAAATTATAATAATAATCATAATTTTATTTGTATAGCGCTCTTCATACAAGGTTTGCAGGTCAAAGTGCTTTACAACAAAGAAACATCCACAATATTACAGAGTACACTTAAAACATTAACAAGAGAGACGTATACGCCTTGCCTACATTACCACAAACGGCACTACCATCACCTACTTCTGCCTCACACCAACTGCACCAAGAAAAGTGGGGTGGGGATACAAAAAAAAATATTACTTCAAAGCGTTGAGTTCATCAAACATTGTCAACAAAGCTTCACACTCGGCCATAAGGAAAAAAACAAAACATAAACTGACCAATAAAGTGAATTTTGAACTGAAGACACTGGAGCGCCATTTTGTCAAACAGTAGCAGCCACTAACAGTACCTGCTATAACCCCACACTAACTGTGGTTTCCTGCTGAACACAATGTTTCTTTCCACAGACGTTGGATACATAACTGGGTTATTTATTTATAAATGGGCCAAATTACTCAGAACTACTGTTTATATTCAAATTATTATTTCTATGCTATTTCTATATTTACTAATGCCTTCAAGCTGCATGTCCATTGTGGTCATTGATTTCCTGCACTGTTTGCTGAGCTGATGTGTGAACAAGAGTGTGAAACAGCTTCAGTGCCTGGAACTCGCTGCTAAACCACAAATTACGCTTTTAGTTAGTCCTCAAAATCAAAATAGTAAAGTAACCTTTCAAGGAGATATCCAGTCACCTCACATTTCCCAACTGTTTTACAGGTCAGATCTCAATAAAAGGTCTCAAATCTTGCAAAACAAATTGCAAACCATTAGGCTTCTTGTTTTCTCACAGCTCAGAGCCGGTTTATTCAATATATGGGCCTAAAAACCAAATACTGAAGCTGCAAGGAAATACAAGTCTGACCTTATGGTGTTTTGTTTATGTTATAAACTCGAATGTTTTGGATAGTCCAGCCGCATTTTCATCTTTTTGTGAATAAGGCCAGATTAAGGTAATTTGAATTGGATCAGCAGACCTTTTTTTTTTCTTTTTTCTTTTTTTTTAAAAAATAGACTGATGCAAATTATCATCACAAAGCAGACACATCCTGCTCAGAGACAGGCAGTCAGCGTCATTTCCCCTGGGATATACAAAAACCTTTTGTCTGTGGAAAGTTCTATTTTTTCAAAAATGTGAAACACAATTGATGCAAATTAAAAAATAAATAAATCAACAACTAAATGGAGCCAATTGATCTTAAGAACTGGTTATTACTCTGCTTGTTGTGTGTTTCTTAATCTGGTCCTGAACACTGTTTCAGTGGTCACATTTTATTTTCATGATTGTGTTGAAGGAGCTGATCCAACATACATGATGTTGGTTAAGTATGTGCTTCCTCTTGTGTTCGCCTTGAGGTTTGAAGGTGGAGCTTCTTGGAGTTCCTTTTTGGTTTCATTTACTGGCAACCAAACTTTTGACATCCAGTTTTCAGTGCTCGCCTCTATGCTGTCATGGTTTACATCTGCAGCCTCCTTCGGGCTCTTAATTAATTAATCTTGTGGTGGCTTTAAAGATGACTGGGATCTGGGGCCTGGCTTGTCTGTGGATTGTGGTCATCACACAGACTGGGTTTGGTAAGTCTGGTTCTGCTGTTGAGGCTGGTTGCTTTCTTCTCTGTCTGAATTGTACGTATAGCTGAAGAGTAAAGGTGGTTGTTCCTGGGGGAAGTCACTTTAAGTCAGTTTTTTTAAACAACAAATTGACAGAAACACTTGACAACACATTGAATCCCAATTAAAATTTGAGAAACTGCCACATTTATTTCACTTTATTTATTATTTCACATTTATTTTTCTGGTCATTTCTTTGGCCACTGTGTGTAAAGTTATGATGGATTATACTTGGAAATACTGGTGTATGGAATGGATGGTCTGAAAATTACAAAATATGGGGGTTTGTTTATTTGTTCTTTTTTAGTGCTCTGTGTTTTTATTTTTTTAGTAAATGAAGTTAAATCTTTTTAAAATATATTTGCTGCCTTCTAGTGAGGTGGCAGCACCTGATTATTATCATTATTTTGTACAGTAATTGATGAGTCTTTTCGTCTATAAAATGTCGGACAATGCTGAAAAATGTCGTTTTGTCCACAACCAAACGATATTCAGTTCACTGTCACAGAAGAGGAAAGAAACCAGAAAAAATCCACATTTAAGAAGCTGGAATCAGAGAATTATTGTCATATAAAGTTGCTTAAACCGATTAATCGATCGAAATAGATGCTGATTGATTTAATATTTAACTGAATAATCGACCCGCTAGTATAATATTTAACTCCATAATGTTTTTTTTATATATATCTTATCATCACTTACAAATTCTATGTGTTCTGTTTGGGACAATTGTTTTTGTTTCTGTTTCAAGTTTACAGTGACATTTCCTTCATCGAGCGGCATGAGGGCGAATCTGTGGTGCTACCCTGTGTGGTTGATGAGAGGAAGCCTTCACCCTTTGGTGTCTACCTGAGACGCAGGTGGCTGGATCCCAGGAAAGTGCTGTTCAAGCACACAGGGAAGAAGTTCACTTTGGGCAACGATACTGACAAAAACCGCACTGGTGTCAGCGGAGACCCAAGCCTTCACTCCCTGAACGTCACCATCTCCCAGCTGAGGCCCGCTGACACAGACCGATACTACTGCGAGTTTATTGTGGAAAATAATTCCTCTGAAGATGAACGCATTGAGGGAAAGACTGAATTCTTCCTCCTTGTTACTGGTGGTAAGTGTTTTTTTTAATCTTTAAATACCCCCAACATGTTTCACTCATTTATTGCCCACAAACATTTCAAAAGCAGCAAGAAGGTCAAATCATCAGCACATCGATCCACAGGAAGTGTGTTTCATGTCATTTGCTCTTGTGCCGCCTTCACAAAGTTTCCACAGGCGTGGTTAGATAAGGCCACAGAAAAAAGTTTAGGGGGGGCACACAAAACTAAATATCTATCTGATGTGGGTGCGTTAGGGAGACCACCGTTCAAAATAACTGAGTAGAGGAGATGCTGGGGTGTATCACTGAATATTGTATCCATGTGTTATCATTTAAGTAGCTACAGCAACTTAAAATAAAATGTATGTTCATTGTATCTATGTTGTTAATCTATTGATTAGAGAGGTTCTATAATACATCCATATGCACATTAATCTTACTGCTGCCAATATCCTGCTGTCAAATGGAAAAATCTCCATAATAATAGTTTTTAAAAGCTTGTTATGTCAGAGACATATTTAGATTTTAATAAAAGGATCAGACTTTTACAGTAAAATAAGATCCAGAAGTGGTTGAACTCAGGATTAAACTGTAACTCTCTGTAGCAGTCTGAGGTGAAGGAAGCACACAGTGTCTTTTACTGTTAGATCCTGATCTATGCAAAGGTTACGGTTATGCAAATAGCCACAGAGCAGATGCATATTTGTTACAGTCATCCAGTGGTGTTTTTTCATTGTACTCGGACAGTACAGATGAATTTACTGAAACTTGGACATCAGAGTTTCAGTGAAGGAACTTTCCCAGTCAGATCTGGGATTTTTCTGAGATGTCAGAGGTGGCCATGGCCCCTCTTAGCCCTCTACTGACTTCCCTTTGGAGGTGCCACTGGTTTGCTCAGCATTCATACTCCCACTAAGTCTAATAAGACAAACAATGTTCTATTGCTCCTTTAATGCTACACATGCAACTCAAACTGATTTAACATTAAAAATTCATTAAAAGCCAAATAAAAACAATATTATATTAAAAAAAACAATACAAAAATATTAACAGCAAATATTAAGATAATTAAAAAGCAAACAGGTTAAAATTATACCACGTATAATTTGGCACTATTACACAGTGCCAGGTTCTCTCATTTTCAGTTTTCAATTTTGGATACCCAGAAAGCCAGCAGTAGAGGATCGAAGAGCCACAGGGAGTTTATATACAGTATAAAGTGTTAATAAATGATTCACCAACATTAATAAAAGAATAATAAGTCCTTACAGCTCAAAAAACCTTTATAAATTATTGATTAACTGTAACGGAAGAGGCAAATTGCCTGATGTGGTCTCTAAACAGTGTTTGAAACCAACACGTTTATCAGAGCTCATCAGTCAGCAACTCTGATTGTCTGATCTCATCTGAGCGGCTTGTCTGTCCTCACTTGACACTCATTAATCATTTTCCCACACTGACTCACTCTGGTTAGATCTTGAGCCAAGTGGACATAAATTGTGTCATATTATTACACAGTGCCAGGTTCGGAAATACAACCACCCGCCTCATCCGCATTTCTGCCTGTTCACTGCATGTATTTTTTTTCAGTCAGCTGATTTAAGAGGTTTCATTCAGTACATCTATAACTCTGCAGCCTCTAATCTAGGGTTTAATTTGGTTGGGATTTGAACATTTTCTGGAAGTAAAAATGGTCTCAGGATGAATCCATGCAGCAGCTGCTCTTTTCCAGATGATCTCACTGTTTAAAGTAGTGGTGCCCCTGTCCGTTACATCAGTTTTATTCCCTCTCCCCCTCTGGAGATGCCCCTGGGTCTGTGGACATGGAGCTGGTAGAGACGTGTGCTGGGGGTTCAGCCGTGCTCCCCTGCCTGCCCCCACACGGGGAAGGCTCGGCCGTGGAGGGGGTGAGCCTAAAGAGGCAGAGGGCCCCCCGTTCACCTGTGGAGGTGTTGTACCACTCAAAGCAGCACCACAGCGTGTCTCAGTTCTCTGCTGACAGGGTCCAGCTGTCCACAGCGCCAGGCCCCAACGGCATCACCTACCAGCTGACCCTGCGGCAGCTGCAGCCGGACGACAGCGCCCTCTACAGCTGCCAGCTGCTCCTGCGTGGCAGGCCTGACCGCAGCACCAGTCTAGGGCGGCGAGCGTTCTTTGTGTCTGTGCAAGGTGGGTCAACTTCACAGTGGGACTCATCGTGTGACGTCAGCTGACTTCCGTTTTTCAATGTCAGATTAAATCACAATGCATTTTCTTCATACTATCTTTCTCTGTTGACACCCTTGTGTTTCCTCTTTTTCTTTTGCGTTGTCATTTTAGTGACCATCACTGCTGATAACTTTTAAAAAGTTTATGGCTTCTATTAACATAAACTGCAATTAATACTTTGCACTGAGTAGATTTGGGTTTTGTTGCTCCCTTACAGGCTCTGAAACACAAAAAGGCAGTTGCACAACCTGCTTGTAAGTCTAATAACGTCAGAAAACAACGGACATCAGTAACAAACTAAATGAATACACCTTGCAGATTGTGTTTAAATTTGATCTAGTATCTACCTTAATCAATCCAGCAAGCAAAACGGTGATCATTTTGTGATTCATTGCCTCTAATGTTAGTAAGTAGTGAAAGATGGTTGTAGGAGTGGTGGTGTGTGGGGTGTAATGTGTGCTCTACAATTTATATATGCACTTTAAAAATATTTGTGTTTTTAATATAAGTGAAGATCACATTATTTTGAAGTTTTTAATCATGTGTTTGGTGATATTCTGCAGTTTTCTTTTTGTCAACAAAAGTATGAGTTCATCCTAATACAACTATGTAAAGTTTGCGTAGCCACAGACTGATAAAGCTCATCATCACACATTCCTTGATTAGCATCAACTGTCCTGCTGCTGTAAATACTCAGTAGTGTATTCATCCACAGGTGAAAATAGTCCCTGCCAAAACCCACAATAATATACTTTTTAAAAAATGGACAGCTGGGGCGCCCCGATAGCCTAATGGTTATGTTGCGTGACCCAAGTGCTAAGGCGTAGTGGCTGTCCCGGGTTCGATTCCGACCTCGGGCGTTTACCACATGTCCTTCCCCACTCTCTCCCGTTTCCATCTCTATCCACTGTCCTATCTAATAGAGGCATAAATGGTCAAAAATAAATCTTTAAAAAAAAAAGAAAAAAAAGCCTTGCTATAATGTGTAGAAAATAAAACACATATGCACATCTGAAGGTCTACCTGTGGCTGTAGAAGCATTTTGAGCGGTACTGCAACTCTCTGTCCTCCTTGGCCCTGGGATATCTGCAACACCTGCGGGCTGCCAGTGTTGCCAGCTCCAGAAACCAGCTGGTACTGTAAGTGTGAAAAAGACAGGTCAGGTCAAAGTCTCATTTGTAAACAATCAAAGTAATAGATTCAAAACCTAACAAGCCAAAAAATAAATGGAACAGTAAATCAGTTATATGATCTGAAAATTTGGAACAATATTAAAGAACAGGATATTTTATAAAATTTGCTTGCTGGGCATCTCATCGACAGTCTGTGTCAATTTCCTTTCCTAACTCAGGATGATTTTACACTTAACAGCATTTGAATTGTGAAAGACAACTGAGGTACTGACTGTTTCTCTCTGCTAAGCAAAGTCAAACACACTCTAGACCTTGTTCTAAATGCACAGACATTATGAGACAGCAAACAAACACATTTCCCAAAACTGCTGCCATGTTGCTTTAAGGCAGTTCCACTTACAACCATGACAGTGTAAAATGGCAACGCACTTGCTAGAAGCACACCCAGGATGTATAGCTACACCTTAAACAATGTTGTGATCATTTAGAAACTGAATAATAACACTTTACAGTCCTGTGGAACCTTATGTGTACATTGGTTAACTATAATGATTTTGACACTACTGCTAGATATTTAAGGCCACATTGCTAATTTTCAACCTGGAACTATTAAATCTTACGTAACAAGGACACCGGGAAATTTAATGCAACGCATATTGCCTTCTTTCATCTGCCACTTAGTTACTCACAAAGTGTGTTTGGGACAGCAAATGCAGATTTTGACTGATGCTAAGAGATATTAGTTAGCCAATGTGAGAACATTCATTATTTGAACTGATCTGTTGTGGCTACATAAAAGTAGCAATACTAGTTTGCACATTTGAAACAGCTGTGCTAGATCAACACAAATGTTAGTGAACTGAAGTACTAGTCACTCAGAGGCACATTTGTTGTGATAATGGAGAATTTTCCTGGGAAGCAATATGTCACATGGTGTCAGACTTCAGAATTTGAAACAACTGAGTACTTAGGAATAGTAGAAACTACAAGCAGACAGATGTAAATATTCAGCATATTGGGATGGAACTTTTCCTTGTACTAGTTCTGCATCAGTAATGTTTAAGGTCTTGCTGACTCCTGTCACTTGTATCAACAGAAAACAACTGGCAGTTTGCTTTTAAAAAAACAACAACTTTTGATCACAAAATATAAAGAAATTAGAGTAATTTAATAATACAACATTTTTTTCTCACCTTAACTCCTCCTTGTTGGTTGGGCTGCTGCTGCACCTGCAGCTGAATTGTCAGGACTTTGGGTTGCCCTCCAGCCTGGCCCGCAGCCCGAGCCTGGGTCAGGGCCGCTAGCTGACTACCCTGGAGCACCAGTTTGCCACCTGGGAGCTGACCCAGCACTAGTCTAGTTGGGGCCTGGGCTTGCTGTTGGCCCCCTTGTGTCGTTTGAACCTGCTGGACCTGTGTGACCTGCTGGGCTGTAACAGCTTGACTCACTGGCGTGCCAGTGCCAGCCTGGGAGGGCTGCTGGAGAACCAGGGTGATGCGCTTTGCTTCACCACCCTAGAATCAGATACATAGAATGAGACTTAATATGACAGTCAGGAAAAGACCGACCTAAATACACAGCTTGTGAATCTCTGCAATTACCCTGACAGCAAACCAATGACCCACTCCAAGTGTCACTTGCTGTGGTGCAGCTGTTAGGCTGACACCTTGTGGTGCGCCTGTGGAGGCAGAGAAGGTAGTGCTTACCTGCGTCTGTGCCTGCATGGCTGGCTGAAGCTGCACCTGGCCTTGTGCCTGGACCTGGATCTGGGCAGCCTGGGCCTGGGACTGGACTTGTACTTGAGTCTGGCCTTGAGTTATCTGTGCTTGGGCTGGAATCTGCACCTGAACTGTCTGGCCTTGCGTCTGCTGTACCTGCTGAGGCATGGAAGTTAGCAACACCTGTTTCACTGGCCCATTGGGTGACTGCAGCAGCCTCTGCACCCCTGCAGCACCCACCTTAACTTGAGCTTGTCCTGGGCTCGCCTGATTCAAGACTGTTCCCCCCTGTAGTATGGACATGCCAGGTTTGAGTGGAGTGCCAGACAACACACGGATGACCTTTCCGCTGGTCTGGCCTGTGGTTCCTGATACAGTCTGCAGCACCTGGGCTTGACCCTGGGGACCTTTGAGAATGACAATTTTGCCACCAGCCTGCTGCGTGATGGCAGCTAGCTGCTGGGGAGTGAGCTGGTGGGTTATCTGTGTGATCTGCTGTGTGGTGGCAGTGGTGGTAACCGGGGAGCTAGAAACAGTCAGAGGTGAGCTCAGCAGGACAGTGCTACTAGTGACCACACTGGCATTGCTGACAATTGGTATGGTGGTCTGGGCTTGTATTTGAGGTACAGTATCAGCAGGGGCAGGAGCAGGGGCTGGGGTCATGACTGGAGCTGCAGCTATGGAAACAGTCTGAGCAGTCGCCACTGGCACTGGCTGCTGTGTAAGGACTTGAACAGGGGCAGGGTCCGGGATGGCAGAAGCTGCTACAGGAACACCAAGGCTTGTGTTGACTGTGAGTTCAGGGGTGGGCTCGGGCTCGGCCGGTGGATCCACCTGACCCAAAGCCAGCTTGAGGGCTTCCTCCACAGGGTCTGAGGAGCCCTGAGAGAAGGAGTCATCCGGCAGGGCATCCAGGTTAAACAAAGGAGGGTCCTCAAAGAGGTCCATTATGGGATCTGCCATGTTGCCCACTCCACACAGGGAGACGGGCACGACGTGAAAAAGACTCCGAGATGGAAGCTAAATCGTCGTCGTCCAATTCTTCTTGACTTTTAAGTAAACAGCTGGAAAAAGAGAATAAACCAGATCAGTTAAGCACAGCAACGCCTGCTCATAGGGAATTATTGGTTTTCATGTACGTCTTCAAAGAGTCAGAACTTTAGATCTAAATTAGTCAGGTTGTTTTCAATAATTATTACTATAGAGTCTTAGCCTTAATATTCATTGTAGCCAGGTAAAGTTGTATTTTATGTATATTTTATATGGTTCCAATCCTAAATTCTCATCGTAAATAAGATCAATATTTAAATTTGTTAGGTTCATTTGCGATGGAAATCTTATTTGTCCACTGAAAAGCACGCTGGCTCAGCAGCTGTTGTTTTAAATGTGCTATAGACATAGTTATTTAAACAAACTCCACACCGTTAATTATATTGCTCAAACTAGTTTCAGAGCTGTATACAACAACCAAAGTCTAACGTGGCACATTCAAGGGTGAATTTCAGGATGTTTAAGTATTAAAAAAACAGCAAATAACAGAAAGAAGCTTGGCGAATGTGGCCCTGTGAGTGAAATGCAATCCTGTAACCTGTGGTCCTTGTCATTTTTTTGTTCTGTGATGCCTATCAACATAATCCCTACAAGTCTGGCTCTTAATGCACATGAAACATTTGCTAAAACAGACAGCTTTCATAAAAACAAACCTACATTTATCTCAGCAGCTCTGGTGGAGATGATGCAGTTTGCTTTTGGACTTCAGTGCATCTCAAAACTAAATAAACATCTATGAAGTTCTTTAAAAGAACGTGTAAATGATATACAACACCCTCAAAACTAGAGACTGCCTCTGGAATATATTACAAATACTGTTTTTGAGCATTTCAACCAACTCATGGCCACACTTTCCAGAAACGCTCCCAAAGTGATATTTACCGTTTTGAAAAGCCATAAGAAACCAATATTGGGCGGCTTAAATAGCAATATAACAAGATAAAGTAGCCAAAGAAGATTTAGTGAATGAAAATAGTGGGCAGGGAAGTCAGACGAGGAGGGTACTGATGCTGGAGAGGCAGGATGCTTTCCTTTCTGGTCGTATTGCAGTCTTTCTCACAAAACCGTCGGCTAGCATTAGCTCGTACCGCGACCAAAGTGTGCCTCTTACAAAAGCCTGTGTGGCACCGAAACCACATTCAGCCTCGTAAACACGATGTATTGCGGGTTTGCAGCCGTTAGTTCGCTTCTCTGTCATTTACTATGAACCATTCAGTCCACCGGACTCCTTCAATCTCATCAACAAACCGGACCAAACCAAAGCAACGTGCCACAATAACCACTGCCCGTCAACGTTCAGACACACGTTAGGCCGCAATACTGTTTCGCTTGGTCTGCGTCTATTTTTCGGCAAAAATACCTGAAAATAACCACCACATCCACTGCCCCAACTCTCACAGTAATAATTTCGGGGTGCTAAATTTACCTTTGCATCGACACACATGGCTTTCTCCGTCTCACAACACTGTACGATTACAGGAAACGGCCAGGGAAGAGCAGGAACTAACATTCTTGCCAGAGAAAGCGTAGAAAGCGGGCCCCTCGGAAGTTATCGAGCGCTGATTGGTCCGTTTTCTCCCGAGCCGGCAGCATACGTCGCTCTCATTGGCTGACGGGGCAATCCGTCATAGGTCCAGCCGCTTCTGGGCGGGATGAGCGCCGTAGTTAGGTTGAGAAAACAATAAATGCGGCCTAGCTGGGATCATTTGACTCAGTGATCTTCAACATTGATGTTTTACTGCCGTAGATGCTCCCATTAGAGAGCACAGGACTTGTAGAGCTGACTGGAGAAAAATACGTGGTGTTTTAATGATCTCAACGGGTCAACGCGCCGCACAGATAACCTGGCCTGTTTGTGAATGACACACCGCCAGTTTTTTCATCGTTTTATTACATTGGTCACAGCTGAGCAGTCAGCACACATCAATAAATGAATGGAGACCTGTTGGGATATTACTATGTTACTTTGTAGAAATATAAATCCAGACCACAGGAGCACATTATAGCATTTTTACTGATTATTAGTTGGGGGCATCTGAGATATTGATCACAGGTTTCTCCTAAGAGCCAATGAGATGGTCTGTGAGCTTTATGAGTGGTTCAGATCAGTGTGGCTGAGGGTTGGCGCCCTCTAGTGCCCATAGACTGACATTATGATTATTACAGTTTCATATTTTTGTTTTCCAATTTTATTTAAAGTATGTCCTGATTACACTTCCTGCCATATCTCACATGTGCTTTATTCAATCATTCAAAAATGGTCGTCGCATAGCCAATAACTTTGTTCCTAATGGCCTTATATCATTGTTTACTGTTTGAATTTGTGCTTTCTAAAAATTTATTAAGGTTTTTGGGTCAAAAGCACCCATTTCCACCTTTTTAATACATGGAACTTCTTTATTCAGCTCATGTTTGCCATGAGTCCTTATTTAAAGTGTCAAACACTGTCAGGTAGGGTCGGGAGGTCAACAACCCCAAATACCTAAAGTAAGATGATGTTCAAGGTAAGAAATACAATAAATAAACTCATGATAAAATGTTTCATGACTATCATATTATATGTTTATGTTCTATTATGCAATATAAGACTTAAAATAGCGTTTCATTCACATGATTTATATGATGTGAGTGCGGAAAAGTCCAAATGTACACAGTTGTTAGGCTGCAGAGGAAGATGGTAAAGTGTGCAAGAAGAAAGATCCGAGATATGTTTGGCTGTAATAAATCTAGAATATATCCCTGTTATATAGTTTTGGATGACATTAGTGTTGTTTTTAAGCAACAATAACAAGCAGGTCAAGATTGGCTAGATTAGGCATTGCTGAAATTTGGAGACATATAAATATAACACAGATAATGTTTCTTGAAATGACTGAAAATTAAATCAAATGATGGTAAATAAGCTGCTAGTACCTAATGTGGACTGTACTTGAGGTAAAAACTGCAATATGCTTTACACAATATGAAACTGAACTTTAACTTTTCTAAAAGAATGTTGTTGTTTTTTTCCAGATGGCATTAATTACCTAATTAATAAGCCTTTGGGAAGAAATTAGTTAACATTTTGCTCTGGTGTGTGTTTGTCATTCTTGGGGTTCAGGGACCCCAGTCTGTAGTCCTTGTATGTTAAATATGCTGGTGGAATAAAGGTTAATCACAAACCCATTTAGAAATATGAACCGTTTAAGCATAAAAAAAGCTGAAATAAAAACTTTCACAGTCAGGTTTTTTGATTCAGGGCATTGAGATCAGGTAAAAATGCTACATGAACACCCTATTACGTCACATTATATTGCATTTCAGTAAATTTCCAATGATCAACCAGTTGCTTCGGGGAGAATGTGCAGCTTTTGCACCCTCTGCGCCTGAGAATCCAGAGGAAGTTTCCCGCTTTTTAAGCTGTACTATTTACCATTTGTCTTCTTTCTCAGGTTAGATATAACAAAGATGGATAAGGAACAAAGATGTAAACACCTAGAAAAGGGCACACTTTTCTTCATAGGTATTAAGGTATTTGTAGTTAGAGAAAGCATACAGTGTGTCTGCACAGTCTCCATCTGTTACCATTAAAGCTGCAGTCGGTGCATTAATATGACAGCATGGATTAATGTCTTGGTTTTCTTTTTTCAGGAATTCTTACTGGTTCATCATAAAATCATCAAAAAGCGTGATCATGGAGTGAATATGAAAAACAAAAGAGAGAGAGAGAGAGATGGTGGCCATGAACCAGGGAAGCGTAAGTGACAACATGTGACAGCGCACCACTCTTTATCCATAGCAGCCCTGCAGAGCTGAGCCTGCCTGCTCGCCAAAGCCTCCATCTGTCTGCGACCCTGCGAGGAGTATCCGCTATACACCACACTTATACTCTGTCCCATGCTGCTCTGCTTGCTCCACGCCAACGCCAACTCTGCTGGTGGGAGCTATATTTACAAACAGCTGCCGTGGCACTGCGTAGGGTTCCGTGGAAGGGAGGAGTAATATTGCTCGAGATAAGCAGATTAAAACTTGTTACATCAACAACGACTCAGAAAATATTGTCACAATATCAGATTTACACTACATGATTATCTTGGCCAAAACAATTCACGATATTAATATTATCGCAATGTCTGTGGAAAATTAGAAAAACACAATTCTATCAGCCAAATATCAAATTTAACTTTATTTATTGTGTGTTTTGTCTCTTTTTTTACACTCAAAATATGAGTGTAGGGAGGTGGAGATATAATCTACAGTAATAAATGTACTGTATGTTGTTTCTATGTTGGAGTGTCAACCAGAGAGTTACTGGCACTGGATAATTTCTGATATTATTACATGTGTATTATTATTATATTATATATTATTATCTAATTTTTTAAATATCA
>OMNN01040529.1:0-37893 GCA_900302755.1 Chromis chromis | reverse complement strand
AAAGTGCTAAAAGTAAAATCACTTACAATACAGAATGGTAGATTTCATAACCATATTTATTAGATGATTGGATAAGAATTAGTGATGCACTGATGTGTTTACCACTTTAATGTTTGAGCCGGTTTCAATAAAACTACTTGTGACATGTCATATTTGGCTTTGACTTTAACTGAACATTTGCTCTCACTTTGCGGAAAAAATATCGGGATATATATCGTATATCGATATTCAGCCTAAATATATCGGGATATGACTTTTGGGCCATATCGCCCAGCCCTACTATCAAAGCAACTCGCTGTACTCATAAATGCATAAACTCTACTGAACTTCATGTGAGCTCAAATACAACATGCAACCATCCACCCAATTTTAATCCACATAGTCTCACTTTTAGAGCAATTCACATCTCATTTATCACATTCTTTCTTTGGGACAGTGATATGGTAAGAGATACTTTTACTTTTAGATTTTAACCACCAAAATGTCCATTTTAACTACTGCCACTCAACACCAGCCTCCTATAGTGGTATGAGGCACACACTTGCTACCACATAAGAAACTGTGATTTCGCGCTAGACTGCCTCCATTCTGCTTGTTCAAGGTCTGATGCAGGTTCATGTTTCACTGCTGCTGCATTGATGCAACCTTAGAAGGCAGGAAGCAGATCGGCCAATTTGTCCTTCATAACTTTAATTAAATATATTGTACACAAGAAATCATGAAAAACATACGTTGCCTCACTGAAAGTCCAATAAAATGTCAAAGCAACAAAATTATGCTTAAAGCGCTTAAATAATCTCACTTACTTCCATCTTTCACGAATAATTATATAATAATTGATCATTTACATCTTTTATTGTGTGCAAAACACATGTAATGGATTACTTTTCAGAAGAAAACTTTAGTGGTCACGATGCTTTGGCTGGTGGAAAAGATATCAGTTAAGTTTTCCAAACATAAAAAAGCATTTAATACTTTCCAAGACATTGCGGCACTAAAAAACATGTAACATCGTGCAACAACACTGTGAGTCAATACAGTACTCATGCATTATTTTAATAGCTTAAGGCATATACTTGTTTACAAGTGTGGATATTGTTCCAAACTTGTGAAGAGGCAGGTTGCGAACTATGTTCACATTGACATTTTTAGAAATTATATTAAAATGACATCCTATAAATAGAAACTGACATATTACTGTGAAAATCCATGTGTACATTCTTTCTGCTGATAAATAGGTTTACATATTATTATTATTTTTAAATAACATGATTTGATGTGTGAATTGTTGGTACGTTGTATTTAGCTAATCGTAGGGCATGACTGATAAATGTGCTTTTATAAATGGTGGTAGCTGAAAATGTGTTACTTGAGGTGAATGATCATTATTTTACTCAATTAGCTGATAAAAAATAAATCAGTTACCATATCTTGAGATGTTTATGTTATGTTTGTGGTGAAAATTTGCCATAATTTATCAATTTATATATATAAACTGCAATAACAAAAACACTGTTAATGTCCAAGTATAAGAAAATAAGGTAATTAAGGACTTTAACAGTCCCAATCCTGATATCCCACATACTGTGTTATGTTCTGTCTATGCACGATTTCAAGACAATTGCACACTAAAAATATTAACGCAAAAATAATGCAAAGCTCAAATAAAGACTGCCAAAAGTAAAATATGTACACACCTTGACACTGCCCAAAATATTCATGTATGCTGATACATTACAAATGTTGTACTTACCAAGTGATAGTCACAGTAGCAGTTAACAAGAGAACAGAGATTGTAGGTACTGTCTCAAAATATGTGTTGTATTTGTTTGTTCTGTTTACATTCGTCTTTACAGTACTTTTTTTATTCTAGTGGTGAGAAAAGGCCACCACAATGAGGAACCTAGTTGGCCAATTTTAACATAAGACTGCAGAAGTCTGTGATCTATTAAACCAACAACACTTTACCTCTTTACTGTCATTTCTTTAAAAAGTTTGCCACTAGCTTGTGTATTTCCTCTGCATTTGTTTGAGTGACTCAGTATTGACGAAATGCCATCTACTGTCAAATGAAATTTAAAAAATGTCAACTACTAAATGGTAAACAGTAATTTTGTGGCCTTTCAAACCCTGTTAGTTAGCCAACCAGCTAACCTTAACTATGGTATGTGGATAATTTATGCTGCTTCGGTTTGGAACCCGGTTTACAGGTAATAGCTCACAACATGATTTCCGGATTAAAGCAACTAACTTTATATGTTTCGCTATCAAACTGGTTAAAGGATAAATATTGAGTTTTGTTTGGGGCATACATTTAACGCGTCCCGACCGGTTTAAAGCACCGAACCCCCCCCTCACGGTAGCTAGTTAGCAGTAGACAGCTGACGTTAGCGCATTTAGCTAAGAAGCTAACTAGCTCACTGGATGGATGCGCTGGCTAGCCAGTTGGCTAAAAAGCTAACGTCGGCTCGGCAGGTAGGGCGACAGACGGCTGAATTTTATGTTACGTTCCAGACACAACTCACCTTCAACCTGGGTAATGTCTATTTTAGTGTTTATTACTTTGTCAGCATCTGTGGCAGAAGCCGCGTTAGGGGAACTGGTAGTGTTATTTGGAGCGTCTGACTCCGCAGTTAGCGGAGTACAGACACTTGTGTCGTCCATCTTTTTCCCTAGCTACTTGGAGCATGCGCAGTGACGCGTAAGTGCTGAGCGTCTTCTTCTTCGTTTTGTTTTTGGGCAGATTGAAATACCAGCTTCTAGATGAATACCGCCACCTATCGCAAGGTTTACAGTAGTCTATAATAATAATATGTGTTTAAGCCACATGTTGAAGCACCTCACTTCACCTGAAATCATGGCCTGTTATCCTGTTGGACACACCCAGGAGGTTATATAACTCCACCAGTTTGGGCCTGCAAAGCCTTTTCCCTTCCAAACCATTGCACCAAGACCAAAAAGTAAACCATTAAATAGATTTCTATGTTTGACATCTTTAAGAAAATGGAAATGCCAAGATAGTGCACGGATGCAATAATAAAATAAGCATTAAACAATTTGCTAGTGGCTGAAATTGAGATTTTTTTCTGCAGGCTAAATACATTTATTTTGTCTTTATGCATTTCTTATCTTCTTCATGTGTAGACCCCCGTTTCTAAATAATTCTGTTACCCTTTCCTCTTCATATTTAGCACAGTGCATCATTACATCTTCAGCATTTTCAGTTATTTTAATATGTGCACATACTTGTGAATTTACTTTACCCAATGTCAATATACTAATAGTGCTATTTTCCCTCTTACTTTCCAATTTTATTTTGAAAATACTCTAGCTATATCAATTTGCTTCCAATTTCTAGTGTAGTTTATATGAGTCTTTCTCAATTTTTATTTGTTCAGTTCATGTAAGTCATGACAATGAGCGAGAATGCCAAATATAACACTAAACCCAAAACCTCTAAATGTAATTCAGCCATCATAAATTATTCTTGTATGCTTCATCTGCAGCATCTGGGAGCTCTACCTTTCTACTCTACTACTCACGCCATTTGCCGTAGACAAATTTGGACACCAAAAATGAAAAGAAAAAGTTCATATCAAAATAGATACTTTATTCTGGGACATTTCCACATTTGTTTTCCACAGGGAACAACACTGTAATGCAGGAGAAACGAATATAACAAATAATAAGACCAGAGGATCACAGAATCACGTAAAGACAAAGATGCAGAAGAAAAGCGTCACCAGGTAGAAAAGCGAGTGAGATGGAAGCTGTCACTTTCTCTTCTGGAGCTCTCTGGCCAACGCATCCAACTGTGAGAAGACATATTTACTATTGCGTTAGACTGATACACATTATGGCAGATTTTTTTTTGTAATCTCCAGTGTAAAGATATGTGGGACAAAAAGAACTTACGATAATGTTTCTCAGGATACTCCTCCTCTGGGGTCTCAGGTAGCTGCATTCTCCTGCCTCACACAGCTTAATCTCCTCTGAAATCTGGGAAACAAAGACAGAAAGGTTTAGGCTCACATTTATTTGGCTCAGTGAATGACTAAATGATGCACACAGACACACAGATCCCGACCTCTGATGTGCTGAAGGAGTCCAGCTCCCTCTTGCCTCCAGGGTACCAACCATGAGACCAGTGCTGAGCGTAGGACAGCTGAGCCCCGACACATAGAAGCAGCCCCAGCAGCAAAACCAGCCGAGATACACACATGATATATTCACTGAAAAGAAACATGGACACTTGGTTAGTCTGACTATAAGAGGCTTTTATGTGAAGTTTAAACAAATTCTGAAATGGTATCCTTGATTTTGCTTTTCCTGAAATGACAAGTCAGTATATTTAGCAATAATCCCAAGGCGCTATGATACAATGATGATGAGTTTTAATATTTGGACTGAGGTATTTTACTGCAAATTTGCAACATACTTTTTCCATTTGGTCTCATGGGATAAATTATAAATGAAAACACTTGGTTGCCATCAGTTAATCAAATGTCCAAATATGTTATTGCATTACAAACAATGTTGTATCAATATCAGTACTTTAATTGTTTACACACCACTAACCCTTTGCACCCTAACTAGTTATTGGGTGTTTAATTTATTTTGTGCTTCTGCCACATTTTTACTCACTGCAGGCTCATTTTTCGTTGCACTATAAAATCTTTCACCTCTGCACCAATGGCTAGAAGTAGAGAGATCTCAGAAATGTCTGTTATATACTTTAACAAACTTATAATGCCATAAATCATTAAAAGACAGCTGAATTGGGCGCCCGATAGCCTAACGGTTATGTCGCGTGACCCAAGTGCTAAGGCGTAGCGGCTGTCCCGGGTTCGATTCCACTGATCCTTTCTGTTTTTACACTTTCTTGCTATGACAAAAGGTGGAATTCTCAATAATAAAAAATTAAGATAACATGCCTTTCAAACTTATAGGCAGGTTTTAGGGTTCATAAGGGTTAAATAGAGCAATATAATTATAGTTTCCAGAGTTTTAAAACCAAATATTAAACTACAGAACAATAAAACATGAAATTTTAAGTCATATTAACCCGAGACAACACATTTCAGGTAACCTTTGTTCTGGATAGAGTTCAGTAAAGCATGTATTAGTGTAATTAAGTCCCCTTACCTTAGTCTGAGCTCTCACAACTTTACAGATACAAGTTTCCTTTAACGTTCCTGCAAAAGATCACCCTCCTTCTCCTTTAGTTGACCAGCTGCTAAAGTTATCTCAGTATCTTATCTCAGTAGCTCACAGCTTCACAGGTGTGTTACTGCAGAGATTCTCTACATTCACTTTCTCCTCCTCAATATATCGACCTTTAAAGCCCCCCTCCCAACACACATCTCCATCATCCTTGCCTCTGCGTCCCACCCATCGCTGACCCCTCTGGTCCCTCTGGTCCCAGGGGTGAAATGAACTGCTCCCTGGAGACAAGAGGTGCAGATGACCCGGCCAGTTCCAATTATCACCTGCAAACAGTGGCGACACCCGTGGGATGCTCCTCTGCACACATTCATCACACCTCATTGTATTAACTAATACCACCACCATCATTCCAGTGTATTTTTTCCCAAAAATGTTGCAACACGAAGAATCAGGAGAACATCTTAAAAGTGATGAATTTACATGTATGTCCTAAAAGGTAAAATCCAGTAGCTCCCATTTCCTTTTTAAATGTATTTCTTCACACCTGTTGACCACAGTGACCCATCACACATCACCCCTCTGCCCCGTTGATCCCTCTGTCGAGGGAAGCTCAGGAGGATCTGATGATGAGAGGAACAAACAGTGGATTCCTGACCGGGCCACTGACTGTATATATAATTAGAGAATAGAAAGGGTATTTGCTTTTCAATTTTAGATGTAGAGCCAATTCTTACTCAGGAAGTGACTAAGAGCGTGATGTGGAGCTGTTGACTCGGTTTATCTGCCAGCTCCAACGCTGTAACAAAGGACACCTCATTGCAAGAGACGGGTCAAAGTAAGGTGACTCTGAGATGAGACATGATGCCTGGTTCTAAACTTCAACAGTAGCCAGGAGATATTACCTTTAACAAAAATTTTAATTTTCCCCAGTCCATGTCATTCACAGGTCTGACTCTTTTACTGGATCTGGTGCAAACAGTTTATTTTTGGTGACAAGTGCACTCATAATATGTTCAATGATCATCAAAAAGTTCAAAATTTTACATTTAAAAAAAAGTTTTACAGTTTCTGGTTCTGAGAAATGGTATAAATTGTGGATATTTTTAAAAGACAACATACCTTTCAAACAAAAATTATTTTATGTTGTTAAAATACAAAAGCATGGATGGAATTTATTCAATCTAATATAGACTGGTGTGATTTTTTTTTTGCAGGTTTGCAATTCAAATTTACCTTGTCTCAGTACGGACCCCTGCAGATCACACTTGACAGTAAATGGAATTATCTAAGTAAAATGTACTTTCATAAAGTTGTGAGACTCTGAGGAGACAGATTAAGAAAAGAAATGCTCAAAATGGAAGCAGTAGATGCTGAGTGCCCAGTGAGGCCCAAGCTTAAAAACCACAGGATCCTACATTTCCCATCAGGCAACTTGATACCGTTTATTCTCTAAACAGGCCTTATGCTCCTTCTGAACTACTTGTTGGATGGTCCAGTTACTTAAGCTTTTTGGCTTTTGAATATCAGAGTAAGAACATTTACATGTGTAAAAACAATGAAACTATCCATAACATAAAATAAAAAATATATATTCATATAGATGGATTAATAGATGTAGTATAGTGGTAATCTGTGTTTGGACAATAAATCTGCAAATCTATTTTAACAGTCTTCATGTCTAAAATGTCAATTTTTCCTTTTAATTTACATTTAACTGTTGTTTTACACTAGACATGCAAATTCAGTCTATTTTAAAATTTGATTTATAATTTTGTGTATTACAAAGATTTTTTTTCTAGCATGTGCCCCTGTAACTCATCACATTGTTTAGGATTGTACTGGACACCTTTCCATCTTTTCATCTAGAATTAGGAATTTAAAAAACAAAAGGTTAATGAAGTGGTAATGCTACCTTAAGGTTCTCTAAAACTGCTTCAACAGCAACACAAAATATTCCTCAGATTAATAATTAATTTCTGCAAAAAGCGCAGGAACGTTCGATTGGAGGGTGAAGAGTTAAACACTGACTGAAAACCCTTCAGGAGCAACACCCAGGAGGATCACCTGATCTATGAGGTACATGAACGGCTGCTAATTATTTTACACCACAGCACCATTAGTCTTCGTTGGAAAGTGAGCTGTAATGAGCATCAGGCTGTCTCGACGTAAAAAAGAGCAAATAAAGCACCTGCATGCGACATAACTGCAGTCCCGTGTCTTATATTATATTTAAAGACATGATAAATACAGGAGGAGGTTAAAATCTCAAGCACTTTATTAGGTTTGAACAGTATCTTGCTTAGAAAGGCCATTTGGCATTATATAATTATATATAATTTTATCATATATATAATTATATATACATATATTCAAATGTTGAATAACAAAACACTAGAAACAAACTTAGGCAAATTAAAATATAGGATTTGCTTAAGACAATTATACCAAATTAAAAATGGCCAAAACATAACAACTCTAATACATTTCAAAATGGTCCCGATACAGTTCAATTTACATTGTTTTCTTTTTTAAAAACAGAAGAAAAGAAAAGGGGAGAGAAGAAAATAAAATAAGCAAAGGCAGCAGACAGGAATGAAATATAAATAACCTTACATTATGTACAAAAGGGGAGTGGGCGTTGACCACTGGGAAAAAATGGTCCAAGGACAAAGTGAAAGAAGGGAAACAAAGCGATAAGTGGACAGCAGTGAATGGAGCTGGATAAGAGACAGAAAAGACACATAAAGGTTGCGAGAAGAGGGAAGTTGAACTCTAGTTTTTTTTCAGTCTCCCTTTCCAGACTGAGAGAAGTATATGATTTTGCTGGGGCATTTAAAATGCCCCACTGGGGCATAGCTCCAGGAATAAAGGGACGAGGCAGGGACGACTGGTTTCCCTTGGTAAGAAAGGATTTATTTGTTGTGGGGAAAAATTTTAACATTTAGGTACCCATGACTGATTACTTGTCATGGATCCCACATTCATGATATGGAATGAAATGAAGCCATTAGATTCAAAGGGAATTCATAAAAGAGGGGCCCCAGTGTTAGTCTGATCTGCACAATCAAGGAATCCACAACTAGAGGGAATGTGAAAGCAAAGATGACCGACCCAGTCTTGGTATGGCCCCCCTCGATTACAAAAAGGATTTGTCGTTAATCTTCAGGTGATAGAGGAGGAAATGCATGTTGGTTAAGAAAAGGATGACAACTGTACCACCACATATTTAAGTTTGGAGAATTGATTCGTTTTTGAAAACCTTCCACTGAGGCACTTTTTTTTTTTTTTTTAGCAATATCGGGTCTCGTGGGTTGGCACAGTTTTGCTTTCAAATCGCAGTGAGACATTGTAAAATCACATGATGCAAACACACAGTAAAACGCTGTAATTGAAGCACAGACAGAACAGCTAAGCATCCCCTCCTCTATTAATTAAAGACCCAGTAAGTGACAATGTAAATAAATGAAGAACATAATGGCACCTAACTAATAGTGCGGGCACTTGTGATGCTTTGGAACGAAAGAAGACCTGAAATGAAGTTAATGACGCACAAACAGCCATCAAAATTCAGTGACTGGTCAATTCAACTATCTGCTACTTGAAGTCCACACAGGGGGGCCTTTACACGAGGCTTAACCCGGCGGCTTAGAGACCTGAAAGAGCTGCTCCAGAGTTCAAATATAATTCTCAAATCAAGGCCATGTGATCATTCTGACCTCATCTCGTATTTGGCTCTGTACTTTTAAGGGCTTTGCTTTTGGTGCAAATAGTGCATGAGTGTTCAAACAATCAACATTGATGCAATCGCCCCTCCTCAAAGTTCAGCATGTACTTTTTTTTTTTTAGTGACAGCTACCATCAATAAATTAAATCTGATTGTGCTCCTTCCTTTAATTAAAGTAACTACATATGGGAGTGTTAGTGTGATGTAAATTATGCACAAGTATGGGTCTTTAGTATCATGTCAATAAAGTTTGTTAAAATCCAGCTAAGGGATAGTGTCTGAATACCCCCATTGTGGCGGGAGCTGAAACCACTTGTGGAGATAAACACAAGGTGAATTTCTTCAATTTGTAAATTTAAACAATCCCAGCTTCAGTCATTTCCTGAGCGGACTGAGTTGAAATTAGGACTGACCTAAAGCCCTGCGGTTAAACTGACATCATTTATCTTTTATTACAATCACAAAGGGCACGGCCTTAATAGTGACCTCTGATAAGATTTAAAAAAAAACAAACACTGTAGTTCAAGTCTGAGTGTCCTCACAGGACATCTATTAAAAAAAATAATATATCAGAGCAAACAAAATGGCACACCTCTTCTATTAAAGTAACAACGTATCCGCTTTTGAGGAATATGTTAGCAACAGCATTTGAATAAAAAGAAACATTCTTCGGCATCAGTATCCATGGTGGGAAATAAAAAGGGAATCATTCTTTAAAGGAGCGACCGTACGACGTAGTGACAATATAAAAAAATAAAGAAATGACGGTTAATCCCAGCAGACTCAAAGGAGACCCATACAGAAAAGAAATGCTCAATACAATCTACAAGAAATACTGACGTCTGTCTGTAAACAAGAAAAGAAATAAGCTGGGTTGATTTCTATAATGCAGTAATAGAGTTAATTGTGATTGTATTCTTTGTAATTTGGTTTGCTAACATGATCAACATTGCTGCTGACGCTGTAACAGACCTTAAGATATAAGAGAAAATCTTCAGAAAACCCTCCGATTTCTTGAGCGCCTGGGGCAAAAACATTTTTAAACTTTAAATTCCTGTTGTAATCCAGGAGTGAGTTAATTACTGATCATCAGACAGTGCAACGGCTTTTCTTGTTCTCAATGTCTGAACGTGGTTGGTAGAGTTTCTCAGACTCCAGAGCTACAGAACCAAATGAGTGAAGGACTTTGGCACTTGGCGGACAGAAGACAGCGATGTGACAACACACCGAGTCTTCTCTGCCAGCTTATGCTCCAGTTCAAACAAACACACACACATACAGAGGCTCCAAAATAATTAATTGCTCCTGGTATTCTAGTGTGTATGTTTGTGTGTGAAAACCTGAGACTATGAGCTACATCACAGAGATCGTGTTCTCCAATCGTGAGTTACCCTTTGAACCCCTGAAACTTTAGAGAAACTGCAAGTGGCTTGAAAAATGTTTTTCACCAAGTAGATGCAACCGACTTTTGTGTAAAGACAAATGGCTTGGACTGTGTGTGTGAATGTGTATGAATGTCTGCTAGTGAAAAACAGTCCAGGGTTTGTCGGTGAATGTAGAAACTTCTGCTACCACACAAATGTCGCTACAGCGTGGCTCAGGCAAAGTCAAAAAAGTAAAAAAAAGAAAGAAATCCAAACATCATTACCTTGACTCTGGATGTTGTACATTAGCCATCAAAGCATTAGATTTATATTCATATATATTTATATATTTATATATATATATATACCAATAAAATACATTACAGGTGCCACCCGAAAATGCAGCCAAACTCAAAACTGTGTCTAAAACCAAAGTAATAAAATGCAACACAGTAAGTATATATACATATGGGGAGGGGGGGTGAAGATGGAAAGCAAAATAGGGGTGAAGGGCCGTATTAACAACATTACAAAATATTCAAGAAGGCATCTCAGTTATTCTCTGTGTCCAACTGCGCTGCCCTGTCCTTCGGGCGGAGACCTCTGTTCCCTTTTCCTCCGGGCAGTTCATCCCATCCACAGATCAAGTTGTGATGAGTCTTTTTAAAAGATCCATCAGATGGAAATATGCAGCTCTCTGCATGGCAATGTACTGTATGTGTGTGTTCTGGTGCGTGCATATGCTTGCATGAAGTGTATGTGGAAATCCATCCGTCCGTCCATGGCAGGTCCCTACTTGAAGTTGGCGTAGTCAGAGAAAGCATCGATATACTCCTGGACCACTTTGTAGCAGAACTCGTATTGCTCCTGGGGAGGGGAGAGAAGAAACAGTCTCATCAGCTGCAGCAGTGATGTTTTCAGTTCCTCACTCAGTCACTGATATCTTATGACTATTAAGGACTTAGAATACAAAGAGCAGTGCAGTCACAAAGCACAGGAGAATATACACAAATAAATATATCTGCATTTATAATATAAAACTTAAGGTTTGACTGGCCCTTACCAGTGTCTGCACCATGTGGGGTCTCTGCAGTCTGAGGCTCTTCACTGTCTGGAAGACATCCAGGATGCCTTCTGCCTTCACCCTCTCCAGAACTGTACTCAACGCACAGAAAGTCCCCGTCCGGCCAGCACCAGCACTGTGAACACACACGTTCAGAAATAATGAAGCTTTGTTCTGTTGTACTTGTTTCAGAAGAAGCAACACTTCTGTGAGCAAAATTTCACAAGGAAGAAGACAGCAAGTGTTCTCAGTGATCTTTTTTTCTGTGCCTTTATGGCTACAACAATTTCCCCGACACACACACAAGCACGCATAATTGCCAGGAGCATTTACATGTGCAACAATAATACAAAGAAATCTATTTAAGTATCTTAATGTTGAGCATTTGTTTCGTTAGATGTCCGTACAGTGGTACATACAAGTTGAAAGGGGATTGTGTGTAATGTGTGTTACCTGCAGTGCACAGTGATGGGGTGGTTGCCAGACTGCTGCTGTTGTTTCTGCACTGCAGCAATAATGTTGATCATGCCTTTACCGTCAGTGGGGATGCCCACCTCTGGCCAGCCATGGAAATGGAACTGACGCACCGCTCGAGCCTTGTTCTCCTGGAGACACGATGAAAAGGAGAAGCGATGAGTGTGTGCAGTGATTATTAGCAAGTCTTGCCTTTAAAAAGCACAATAACAGTTAATAATGGCTGAGCCCTTTCTTACCCTGTTGTTGGTGACCAGGAGGTCACGCACCGTGTAGCTTTCACTCTCCTCCTCCCTTTTTATCTCAATGGAGATGTCCCCATAGACCACCACTCCATCACTGGGCCAATACTGAGCACACTTTTCCTAAAGGACACAAGAGGGACACAGTCAAATAACAATGACTAATGACATGTTAGGAATCCAAAAATATCCAGGAAGTCCGAAATGTCAGTGACATCCTAAATCTATAGACATTTTTATTGTGTGGGGGCAGTTCAAGTATCCAGATGTCTGAACAGTTATGGTTATTGTGGAGAGAAACATAATCCAATTCATTAATCATTAATTACATGAGCAAAGGAAGAACTGACACTGAATCCAACATGCATGTTTGCTGGAAATAACTGGATTCTAAACTCCTAGTTCTGGCAATAAAGATGATTTACTGGTACAACAGTTGGGCTTCAACAAATCCCAAAAGTTTTACTTCTTGTTGTAGCATTAAACCATCTGGACATGTTGGTTTCTAACAATATACAACTAATTTTATTAAAGATTTGAATCCATGAGATCCAGATCAGGTCATTTTGCTTAGATTATCAACATGTTATACAACACTGGTAGCATTGACCCTAATATCAATATTCTATTTTAGCCAGTTATTGATCTGACATCTAATACTGGTGGTTGTAACTGCACACAGACACACACAGACCTGCCCTCTCTCCTCCAGCTCAGTGAGCATGACTATGGAGCAGCTTCTCCACTCCCAGATCATCCTCCAGAAGTCCTCTAAGGTGTGCTGCAGGGGCCCCTGGCTCGCCATGTATGCGTCCTTCTGACGGTAGCCCTGTGACCAGATGGAGCAGAGGGCAGAAAGTGAGGTCCAGAGGGAGAAGAGGAAAGATTGAATGACACAAAATAAACAGGGGGAGAGGAAGAAAGGTAGACTTAAAACACCTGATCGATTGCTTGCATTAATGAAATGAAATGATCCACTCTAATCCAGGCACTTTAACACTCACATCAATGAAAGAGGCATTGACGTAGTCGGTGTTCTCCTCTCCTCGTTTGACTGGAATGATCACTCTGTTGAACTCATCTGTTAGACGCAAGGAGAAGCATTTATCTTAATTGAAAAAAAACCTTAAAGGGTTGACATAGGGGCTATCTGCAATTTCATTATGTGCATCACAGCATTCATCACAGCAATTACACCGACTAAACCCACACCTACACCTGCATCACTCACATGGAATGATCTGTAGGACTCTGTTCTTCTTCATGTTGACAGGAAGGTTGCCTGTTCTCATCTTGTCATTCTGAATCTTGATGGATGTCAGTTTCTAGAGATTTCAAGATCACAATAGAAACTTAGCTCATATGCAGTTTAAATTTGTCACAGAATCTTATAACAACATGTTATTCATCTTATTTGAATAATGAGATGCAAAGATATGACAAATGAGGAGGGTCACAGAGAGCATGACCCTCCTCATTTGTTGTCATTTGTCCTCATTTAACGTGTCTTTGGAACACTAAAATACACAAACGGACCTTGAATTCAGCCTCCAGACCGCTGCTGGCTCCAGGTGAGGGGGCATACAGTTTGGCCAAGTGGGACTCCAGAGAGGTGACTTCTAGCTCTGTGTCTCCATAAAGGTAGTGCTCCAGCAACGCTTGGAAGATGAAAACATACTGCATCTGTAGAAAAGCAAGATGGAATAAAAGAAAATCATGAATAAGTGACTCAGAATCACTCTCAGATCCAGATGCCTGATTCAGTTGTGTTTTATTTATACTGCAACATTTCACAACATATATCATCTCAAGGCACTTCACATAGTAAGCAGCCATAGCTGATGATTCATGTGGAGTAGTCACTGTGTGGCTTCTTGCCAAGTTCTGTGGTATCAT
Source organism: Chromis chromis (assembly GCA_900302755.1). Classification (NCBI taxonomy): domain Eukaryota; kingdom Metazoa; phylum Chordata; class Actinopteri; family Pomacentridae; genus Chromis; species Chromis chromis. The sequence continues at coordinate 23,964 of OMNN01040529.1, read as the reverse complement.
GCAACATCGTTTATGTGTCAATACTGGACTTACATCAGTCTGGACCATCTGACTGCGCTGTGCTCTTATCCTGGTGACGAAGCCAAACACGTCCACCTTCCTCTCCGAGATCATCATGTCCAACATGGCATCGATCACGATAAAGGTACCTGTCCTCCCCACACCCGCACTGATGAACAGAAATGCCATCTTGTGAGTGCATCAGTGAGGTGTGCAGACAAAAATGCAACAAATACACAGTGAAACAAAGAGAAGAGATCACAGTAAACGGCCACACACTCACCTGCAGTGAACAACAATGGGCCCGGCATAGTGGGGGTTGCAGTTCTTGACTTTCTTAAGGAACTTGAGCATGCCAATAGGGGTGAAGGGCACCCCGAAGTCTGGCCAGCTAGTAAAATGGAACTGGGTGATGAGCCTTTGAGGCTTCTTCCCAGAGACGTCTCCTACCTGAGACACAAACAATCCAGATCATAAAAGAAGCCACAAAGATGTCCATTTATGCCAATGTGTACCCTGCTTGTCTTAATATACTGACAGTAATAAATGTAATAATAATAATAATATAGTATATAATAAATAATAATGTGACTGTTAAAATGAATATGTTTCATTTAATAAGGCTTATACTTACGCTTAAGTTATTTTTTTACGAAGTAGTAAAATAAACAGAACTTGTACAACCCGGTAACCTCACTAATAAGATGTTTGTGATACCTGTTGGATGCAGAACTTGCGGATAGTATAGTCCACCAGAACCATTGTGTCCTCTACAGACACACGGATGTTCCCATATGTCCAACAGCCCTGGTCCGGCCAGTACTGAGCACATTTACACTAAAAAGCAAAATAGAGAGTGAATTGAGCCCCCTTATAAAACAGTGCACACAGGGAAAGAACAGCCTCAATCTGTTAAAGGGTTGGAAAAAAGGGCAAGAATACAATCAGGTTATCTAACCTAACTATGCTCCATCTTTGACAGAATGAGTTCAGCAAAAAAAACAAAGACAATTTTAAAGCAAAGTCATGATCAGAAGTCGTTCTTGCCTTGGTCCTTGCATAAGAATTCACATTAGGGTTTAAAAAGTGCACCTTTTAAGTAACTATCCTAACTGTTTATGTACATTCTACACAAATTGCACTATTTTGTCTTTTAATATGTAAAGAAGCCGTTTTCAAATCTTGTAAAACACACTGTATCTCAACACAAACTTATTATTATCATCATCTCTTCTGCTCCGGCTCTCCTACCTCTTTTCTCTCCTTCAGATTTGTCACCATGACAATGGTGGCTGTGTTCTGCTCCCAGATCATCCGCCAGAAGTCATTTACTGTTTCCTCCTTTGGCCCTGAAACATCATGACACATACAGCAATTAAGATGATTAACAACCCAGTTCATTAGTAAACAGTAACACAGTTAGTTTCTCCTCCAGTAGAGGCCTTGACTTTACCTTGAGCTGCAATAAACTTATTCTTCTCTTGGTAACCCTGCAGGAGAAAGAGGTCAAAATGAGATTATTAGGATGACCATATCTGGAGCAGAATTGCTTCTTATGTGGAACAGATGTTGTGCGTATACAAACATTTATAAAGGAGGCGTTAATAAAGTCAGAGTCGGGGACTCCCTCCAGAGACGAGAGGTGCACCCTGGAGTGATCATCTGAGAAAGAAAGCAGGGCACATATTAAGGAACACTTAGTTCCACTAAACCACTAAATTATAACTTGTAAACCATCTTTCACTGAGGTTGAATATGATTGTGCAGGCAAATATTTCTAAAAGCTAAAATTAGCCGATAAAAGCACAGTTACACCGAGAGCTACTTTGCCAATGTCAGTCAGTAAGTCACAATGTTAGTCATCCATCGTCACTCACATGGCAGGATGTTGACGTATCTGTTCTTTTCCTTATTCTCTTCCTTAGAAGCAGCGTCACATGATGCCTGGATGGGGCAGACTGGCAGTGCCTAAACAAAGAACAAATAAATTTGTGTAAAGACACAATTACAATACAAAATGAACATTGTTATAATTAAAAAAAACTGTCAACTGTCAAAAGACCCCCTCCAGTGACAATAAAGTTCTTTGCTTTATAACATGCTTAGATGTTGTTGTTTTTTATATGACATTTTAAAAACACAGATTCTGACAGGCATGGTTTCATATGTGACAAATCTAAGGAACCAATACTGTCAGCCTGCTAGGTGGGGCTTTCCACTTTCAAGCTGGGACTTTCAACAGAATTGGTTTAAACTGATCAGTTGTTTTGTCTTTAAAATGACAGAAAATGGTTTAAAATATGAATTAGGGTTGTCTAGTGCTAAAATCATGGAACATAAGCTTACTGTCATACAGGTTCATATTTACAATGCTACAAATCAGAGAATAGTAACTTTTTTTTCCTTAAAAAAATTCCTGAAACTGATGAATCAATTATCAAAATAGTTGCTAATTAATTCAGTAGTTTACAAGTCATTGGTGAAATTAACAATCGCTGCTGCTCAAGTGGAGAGAGAGAAGGTTAGGGGACTTCATAGATCTATACATTCCAGAGGAAGCAACAGTGTAGAGTTACATCTGGGCCATTTTAAGGCAGGAAGAGATTGTTTTTCATGAAAAAAAAATACATCTGATACACAGATGAGCTTTTATGGGTTAAATCAACGACTGGAGAGGGACTTCAAATCACTTTGATCAAGTTCACATTTGTACATATACCATTTTGAGTGGCAATATCTGGATCTTGTCCTGTTATCCATTATTTCAACTGTTTGTGCAGCACTTTTAGTCATTTATTTCACCTGTGTATCCAGTAATTTTAGGCCAAAAATCAGCCCCACACCAATCTGTAAGCCTTTTTGGATGGTGTGCTTTATTCCTAAGTGCAAAAATGTGGATATGTTTTAATCAAATCATAACTTCTACTATTTCAGATTAGATTAGTTTATATTCGCTATAATCTTTCTATATACTCCCCCGCAATCACCACCCCCTGACGTAGAACCAGCCCTTGTTCTGAGTCACTAATTTAGGTTGCGGATGCGGGCCAAAGGTAAATCTTGGCCTCATTATGTTATCAGATCAGAGAGTGTGTGCGTCACTGTGCCATACATTAAACTCCTCTCTGAAGAGCTTGTTGTCATCAGCCATGCGACGGTTCATTTCTTCCTCCAGTTTGTCGACGGGAAGGGGCGGGTACTTCCTGTTTGTACTGGGCGAGCGGGCCAATAGCGGCACGCTCTGGAGTTCTGTGCCAACGTGCAGGAAGGGAGGATGCAGGAGTAAGGAGAGGGGGGAAGGAACGGGAGGGGTGACACAGGTAGAGATAAAGAACATGGGATACAGGGTAAGAACATGAGACTGGAACTTTCTTACATCATGTAACACTGACTTCATCCCCCACTGTCTTTTCTTAAAATGCCCAGCAGAGGGCAGTGTGAGTCAAGGCTGTAGCATCAGGGCGCTAACTGCAGCTCTGTTGATTAGGTAATCACAGTGAACAAAAGCCTCCTGCCAACAGTCAACCAGTGAAATGTTATCAGTTGGGGAAGCAAGATCAATCAAGGCTTATCAGAATAAAACTATGAGTAACAAGTTTGGTCAAGCAGGCTGTACATATTTGCCAATACGACTCAAAACAACTAAACTGAGTAACCAGGAAGAATGCAGTCATATCTCCTGACAAATAAGTGCACACACACACACACACACACAAACACGCACACAATAATAATGCATGTTTTACCTGTATCATCTGATCTGCCATTGGTCAGTCTGAAGGAGTTTGAATGGCTTCCTGCCTGCTTGTACTTCTTAAACCTGTCAATCAACAAAGATCAAAGTGCATATTAATACACAGAGATGCACGCACTGTCTCGCACAAATACGCACACGACATTTTTGTCTCGCAGCAGAATGCCAATCAGTCATTGCCATGGCAACAGCAGCACCTCAGGCCCTCACCACAGGTCTCCGTGTCTGAAGAACATCAACTGTATTTCACCAACCTGAGCATGTAGAGGATGATGATGATGAAGATGATGACCAGCAGGGAAGACAGGGCCACCATCACAGCTATGATTGCCATGTCATCAGACGGGCTGTCGTCTGCAGCAGAGGCAGAGAGAAAAGACAGAATAAAAGATCTGTAACATGCATTTGGCTCTGGGAAAAAAATCTAAACAAAGAAGGTGTCTAAACACTCGAGATAAATTAGTGTGGTGGTTAAACCTGATGCCAAATTCCATTGCCATTACCAAAGTATTCTCACTTAACACAACACCACAAAAGCTGGATATGGATTATCTTACAAATGTGACACATTTTATCTAGAAATTATTAAACATTATAAGACATTATGTGTTGTTATAATACAAAATGTGGACAACTGATTTCACCAACATGCCACCTAATTAAAATGAATAAGACTTAGGGATGTTTTTCCTCAAAATTAATTGGCTGCATTTGTTTTATTGTCATTGATGTAAAAAAAAATAAAATCAACGACCAACATTCCAAACTCAAAACTGAGTAGCTAGAATCCATAATTACTCACCGAAATAGTTAGACAATTTGAGAAATACACTTATTTTGTTTTTTCGCAAGAGTTAGATGAGAACCACACTCATGACTGCACAGTAATACAAAGCAGCTGGTTAGCGTCGCATTGCACAAAGACTGGAAACAGGGAGAGAGCGTTAGCCTGGCTTTGTTCAAAGATAAACTCAGTCTACCAGCACCTTTAAAGTCCAGTATCCTCACAAAAAAAAAAGATTACACAGATTAGATATACTGTGTTAATAAGTGAGCTTCAGAGGGGCAGAGAGGTGGATGAATTTACCTTTGGACAGAGACAGTTAGCTGCTCCCCTCTTGTTTCCGGAGAGGTTAAAAAAAATGTCATAGATGATTCCAAAAAACAAAATGTCTACCACTATCTTTAAATAACAAACTGATTACCAAAAGTTTGCATGTTACTTTCTATCATGTAACTAATCAATTCATCTACTTATCTCACAATTAACTGAATACCGTCATAGATGTCTGGTAGATGCTAATGCACTTTTCATTTACACTTAAACAAGACAAAGTTTCACATAGTTTAAAATTGCAAAGTGACCTCGGCCTCTTTCAACACCAGCCTGTATCTTTCCATTCCATTACCAACGTCCATGTTAATATTTCATTGGCTTTAGGAATAAAAAGAAAACACAAATGGAGAGTTCAACAGGCTGTCCCTTTGAGTGAGCAGATAAATCACAGTTTAACTGAGAGGGTCAACCCTTGGCTTTACTATATTGGGTATAACTGGTTATACCCGAGATGACAGCAGACACAGGGTGACGGCATAAAGCACTCAAACATTCAGGACGTGTGCTGTGAATTCAGTATGAATTATTAAGAGTGAAGTTTTAAACACTTTCACAATGTGGAAAAGGACCGTGGTCACACAGGTTTACCATTACAAGTCAGACATTACACAGGCTGGGTTATCTATTCCACGCGATGCCTCCTGTAGATTACAATGGCTGACCAATTTGTATATATTTCCACCATGTGCATGAGTTACTGGTTGAAGGCGAACTCTGTGGTCTTCCTGGTGACCTTTCATACCTACAGTCAGAACAAAAGACATGAGATTTGCCTGAACAACAAGCAGAGTTCGGTGTACAAAAAACTGGCTGCTGTTTGTGTGCTGATGACTGGTCAGTAAGACACGGTAGGGCACAACAAAAGAGACTTTTCTAGAAAACTGCACTGTGGTGATGACAATGGAAAGACAAAATCAGCAGTTCCATGCATCGACTCAAAATTCAAGAAAGTTCCTAACATTGCAGACAAAATATGCAGCAAAGAATGCATCATTTGACTTAATGCACTTTCTGGGTGAAGTTTTTTGGAACGGCGCCCAGTTATGCTGCATTTGCGCGCACAATTCCCAGGACTTTTTCAGTGTTCTCCAATGGACAATGTGTACATTGAACAGAGCAGGAGCACAACAGGCTGCGGGTATCATGTGGAACTGACACAGCCTTGACGGATCTAATGCCATTTAGAGCTGCTCACAGCTCTCCACACGGACGCCCAGAGGGAGACAATGGAGCAATTACATAACACCTACGAACCCAAAGTGATGATGTTATATAATAGACATAGCCTATAGTGTGTTGCAGCCACATCTGTTGCATTTCAGCTGACCCAGAGCTAATGCTAATAAATTCATGCTCAAACAAATCTCTACAATTTTGTGTTTTTGTGCCAAAACATTTTCAATTCTTGCAGCATGATTCAAAACATGCCTGCTGTTATTACACTTGATATTAAAAGCATCTCTCCAAATCAATCAGAGACATATGATAGTGATTTGTGTATTTCTCTATAATCATGTAATATGAATTATTAATGTAAAAGAAAAGGATGGTGGAGTCATGTTTCACTTACAGGGATGTTACCAGGATGGTCAGTACACAGACACAAAGCAGCTAAAAAATAAAGCTGAACAACAGTTGAAATTTTGAGCATTTCCATCAAGCGTTCGAACCAATTTGATGCTAAATATACAAGCTCTTATTTAATTAAATTAAGAGATTAAGTGCACAGCGTCAGTAAACATCACTAGATGATGCTTCCTTACGACAATGTGCATATCTCTCACACGTATCACAATAACTGCTAACCTCTTCCTTCTCTAATGTATACCAGACCTCAACCCCAAATGGTTTGAATCCAAAAGAAGAAAAATGGTTATTTTTACATAAAAATAAAACCTCTGGGAGTGTCTGGGTCATCTGGCTTGGTGGTTTTCTGATTCTTGTGGATGACTGGTCAAATGCAGGTATGTCACGTCAGGATATTTCCAGCCCCGCTACAATGGAGTCTAAAAGCAGAGAAGTGTTCAACTATCTAAAATATTAAAGGTTGACTCTCGGCCAGAAAGCTCACTTGCTTTGCTCTTTATAGCTGTTGCCACATGAATAACACACAGCTAAAAGGAACCACTTCAAAATAAATAAAAACCTTGAAACTCTTATATATTTCATACAGTAAGCCATTAAGCTGCGATGTCCATTTGTTTAAAGAGGTATTGTAATTCAGTGTCACTCTCTTGTCATGTCAGGGCTGTAGTTTTTTCCTGGTTGAAGAGCAGGGATTATTTTGGTTGCCTACAGCCTGGCAAAATTTTTCTTAACCTGTGTTGTCCACTTTTACTTGACACTCTGATCCCTCAAACCTGCCAGTGGGTTTGAAAGGTATGCTGTCTTTACAATATCGCCACAAGTACACCATTTATCAGAGCCGGAAATTCTGGAAACAGAGAGAATCAACTAATTTTAAACTCTCCTACAGTCCTTGAACTACTCATCTGTGACAAGCTGTTCGGTTGGGAAACTTAACCAAATCTAAGCTCAAATGTATGACATGTTTTTAAATTCCCTTCATTCTGTATGTCTCATTTAAAAACATAAACCGCTGGTCTAACCAGATTCTGTGTAAAACTAAAAGTTTTACTTTCCTCAGCGTAACTGAGAAGCCACTAGTGACTCAGCTGCACACAACAGACACGTGACGAAAATTCAGGGACTTTTCAGCTGAACTGGGCGGACTGCAGACAGACAGGAGACAAGTATGGACATAAAAAATGTAAGTCATAAAACATCTACAGTTTATAGAGAGTCAAATTTTTCACTTGATGGTAACACCTGTGGGCGATTGCATTTTTTTTTTTTCAATTTTTGTACAATAAATAAAGAAATTCAACCTCTGTTTTTACTTTTCTGTGATTCATGGCATAACTTTGTTACACTGCACAAAAGACAATTTGGAGTTCTCTCTACTTGTGTTGTTTCCATAGAGGTTCAAGACTTTATATTGCAGTGAAAGATGAGCCGACAGTGAGTAAAAACTGGCAGGAGCAAAAAATATTCAGAAACTGCTCAGGGTTCAGTAGGCCCTGTTAACACATAACATTAAGACCCCATCCACACGAAGACGAGCCCAAATAGTTAATCAAACCCGTGTGTCATCCACACGAAGCTGGCGTTTGGGGGTCTGAAAATGATCATTTCTGAACCTAGGTCCCAGAGTGCAAAGATCTCAAAACGCTGTTTACATGGCTACGTTGTTACGCCCTGTCCGCTTCTTTTTCTGACACGCTTGCGTCATAGCTCCACCTCTCGATAAATGCGCATGTGCCAACCTCAGAAAATGACTACAACAATGGCGTACAGTGTTGCGTGTGTACTGCTGAAGCTAGTCACGCTATTATTGCTATTACAGCAAAATATACTTACTCGTCCACTCGTACTTGCCGCCGCCATGCTCTATGTTTACATCGTATACAGATTTCTGTGCGTGCCGAAAGTCCCACCGCCAGTTTCTGCTTGTTTCTGTTATGCCGTCACAGCGCCACCAACAGGCCTGGCATGTGTTTTACATCGTTTTCAGGCGTATCAAGTGAATTCGTGTGGACGGACACATTTACTGAAACAGCTCCGTCTTTAGAACGTTTTTGAAACTATACGTGTTTTGGCTTCGTGTGGATGGGGCCTAAAATGCATCTTAGGCAACCTGATGACAAATACAGACCTAACTGCATCCAAAAGAGTAGAAAATTCACTGATTTAAGACACTTAAGGACCTTACTGTCATCATCATAGTGTGTGCCCAGCAGGATAACCCTCCCTGACATAAATTCAAATCAAGCAAGAGAGCAAAATCCAATCACCATGTTTATAGAAGCCGCTATCTGAAAATACAGGGTCTGAACAGTGCCTTAAGGATTTCCCACGCTTCTCTAAATGGGTGAACACCTGCAGTGACTGTGAGAATGTTAACTTCTTATATTCAGCTGTGGGGTTTATGTGCAGAGAAAAAGATAGTAATACCCGCAGCTTTGCAAGTAGGCATTTTTCCATTCAAGATAAAATGAGTTACATCCCCTCTAATCACAGCCCAGCATTTATTGTTGCGTCATGTCATTCTGGTGTATTGAGGCTCCGTCCCCTGAGACACATTTGTCCCTGTGTGACCGCAGAAAATTGCTGCATAATGACAATGGGTTAGGACCAAGTGGCAATTGCTGAAAATTAAAGCCAAAATGTGGAAGTGCCATAAACATGTTTCTTTACAGTCATGTTTCCACAATTCTCTATTAAAGATTCAATACCAAAAATCTCCCTGCAAGAAATGAATATAATGGATGTATTTAATAATAAACTCATACTTAATAAATAAATGAATAAAAAGCTGACACATCTTTATGGACTGAAAAGTAATAATGGGAGCCTACTAGCATTATCAGCAGCACCCAGCTCACGTTATGAGCCACGGCTACATTAGGATAAAGAAGCTAACTTTAGCTTTGGTAAACATAGCTGCTGCAATTCACAAATAGTAACATTCGAGTAGCTAACATTCTCATATAAAGTTAAGACACCTGATATTTGCGCACACTGAATACAAATGCAGGTGTTTGCCTTTGAGCTGCTCTGTGGTATCGTTTGCCTTCTGGCTTTTGGTTATCCATTACTTGTCCCCGATCATCAAACTTTACACTAAAGCATTAAATGTATCAGAAAGACATTGTGATATGCACTGGGCTCCTCTCCTCTCTCTATGCTATTATATATCACCATTACATATAACTGACTCTGTGTTTCCCCCGAGGTCCTGTGTCCTGTACTTGTTCTCTCCGCGGATTTCTCTGGATCTGGAGCTCCACGATCTGCAGCCGCTGGCCTCACCACCTGCTGTCCTGCCATCCCCACCCCAACCTCTCCTTACTATGAGATGACATATGTTGTAAATATGTGCTATATAAATAAAACTGAATTTAATTGAATTTGATTTTAATTTTTATAGTCAAGCTTCAGTCCAAAATTTACTGTGTAATGGATTTAAACAGTGATGAAGCATTACAAATAGATTATATAAAAAGTGTCACTGTGAGACAAGGAGGGCGGCAGAAATTTGTACAACTTTTGACAGATCAGTTTAACCCCTGGGTCAGATGTGCTGCATAACAAAATTTCCAAAATTCTGAAATCGATTAACTGTTCAGCTCCATCTCTTTTAGACAGTAAAAATGTGCGCCAAATGTAACTGTCACACACAAGTTCTGCTGTTTATGTTTTGGGTGCACAGACAGGGAGTCCACTCGACACACTCTTGCCTGTCTTTAAACCTCATTTGTCATTTCAGGAAGCAGATGAGTTTCAAGATCTGCTTGCATATACAGATTTCTAAAAAGACAGGCAGTGCAGAGAAGAGCTTTTTAGCTTAACAAAGTAAGAGAAAGTTGAGTAATGTTGATTTTATATCCTATAAAAGCTTCCTGATTTTGGTACAGCTAGCTTTCATATTGACTGATCGGCACCCAAGTCCGGCTCTTTGGGGCACGAATCATTTTACCATGCCCAGGTATAATACGAAATGTTCACACTTATCAAACGTACAGATAGCCCCCTTAGTGATATCTCCTTCCTCCCAGATGTCAGTATTCACCTCTTGAATAGATTGTTATTACTACAGACAGGGATGAGGGCAAAAACTACAGTAGATAAGACTCAAATCATCTTTAAAGTGTCCTCACACTAAAATCATCCTTGAGAGAAAGTCTTCATATAAGAGACAAAAAACACAAAGTGGTCTGCACCAACACTCACCATTTGGAGTGCTGTCTGATGTGAAATCAGGCATTGGTTCCATGGTGGTATCCGTATCCATAGTGACTGTATACTCATCAGTGTCCGGAGTTGGGGTCTCTGGAGCTGAGTCTGTGATCCCATTATCTCCCCCCGCCGGGGTGGGAGGAGGTGGAGGCTCGGTGCTTGGTGGTGGCTGAGGGGCATCGGTGGGAGCTGGAGGTGGGGGAGGAGGGATTGGCAAGACTCGCACGGTGGAATTGGGACCAGCGGGTTGTACGTCCTCATCTCCAGCTGGGCTTGTGGTTGTGGTGGCAGCTGTTGTTGTCGTTGTTGTTGTTATTGTCGTTGGCGGTATGACTGTGGGGGCGAGCGTGGTGGGTGGGCCCTCAGGGGCTGGTGCGAGTGCGACTGTGAAGTTTAGGGAGGGTGCGACAGGGGGGTCTGTGGGTTTGGCAGTGATATTTGGAGGACCTTGTAAAGAAAAAGACAAGACAGAGAGAAAGTTTTGCAATGTTTCCACTGTGCACCATTCAACCTAAAAAGGTGAGTATGTTTGATTGAAGTGTGTCGTACTTGTGATGGGGACATGATCCTGGGCTGAGGCCACGAGGGCTAGACCAAGCAGCAGGAGCAGGGGACACACACCCATTCTGCCCTACACGGAGGATACACAACAAAAAGGACAGTCAGGTAACAGTGAAAAACAACCACTAAAATCAACAGTAATAAAAGATACTGCACCAGGAGATTGAGGGTTTATTTGTTGTATAATCCCCTGTGTACTTAAAAAAAATCCCCAATCCTAATCCAACATGCTCATCTTTTGAAATGAATCTGAAATTTAAAAAAAAAACACTTTCATGATGTTAGCTTGTGCCTGTGTTAAATATTGCTCACCTGAAGAAGCGAAGTTGGCATCAATCACTCATTCGCACAGCGTGGTCCTGGAAACCAACAGAAACAAACAGATGATATTTAGTGTGACTCAGAGAATTTGATTACTTTCCTGTGCTTTATTGTATTATGTTTAACTAAAACTGGATCCTTGCACCGTGATTCTATAAGATCTGTTAGATGAACGTCACAGTGAGGTAAAAGAAGAAGCATGAGGAGAAATGTGTCACAGGTGCTGCACGCTGATTAAAATTTTAATACCTGAATATTATAGTTTACTGACTTTTAGTGAAACGGTACCATGTTGACAATCCCATATTATATTATCATAATGTAAAATATATATATATATAAAGTTAATTCATAACTTACTTTACAATTGTAGCAGTTTGTCACGGTGGAATAAACCAATATAGTTACTTAAAACACAATTTTGCCTGCATCTGTAACACTGTAATATCTGAAAAATCTTGTTATGGCTATGTTCATTTCAACCGTATCACATTCTGGTTTGCACAAGACTCCTTTCAACAGGGTTTCATCATAAAACTGTGTTCTACTCAGCCATCATTTCCCTGACACTGAGCATTCATTACCCCAAGCATGAGACCAAAACAGAATTAGTGTCACACTTAAATTCCCGCTGTGACAGTGAATCAGCACTTAGGACACTATTCACCCACTGATAGTGAGTGGAGGGTTGAGGCTACGCAGACTTGGAGAAAGCATGACTGAGCTGTGATAATCCCTGGACCTAATCCCATGGTCCTGACCCTGGAATAATCCAGCCCGTCTGCCTCCACTAACAGCGATACTTCAGCGCTGGACTGAGCCAATAACCGCAGCGCTACCACACACAACCTGATGTTTTACATCACGGATTATTGCATCAGTGGTCTGAGGATAAATTGGGCGCTAAAAGCTCTAATAGTGCCACTTGCCAATCTTCTGCCATTTTAAACCAAGCTCATTCATAGCAGTACTTACATTTTGGTTTTAGCACAGGACTGTTCTGGCTCTGACTGCAGCCAGAAATGGGGCATGATGAGCAAGTTATGTGGTCAATGAGGATGCTATTAACCTACAAATCCAATTGTTGCTCTCCCTTTCTCTCCGTCACCCATCCATGCATCCATTTAGCCAGCAATTATCTGCTTCCAGAGGACTATTCAACCCCTCAAAAACTGGAAAACATCAGCCAAAAATGTAAAAGATATTTGTATAAAAATCACACATTGAACAGAAACATTGTACGACATGTTTTTGCAGAGAGGGTCTTCTTCTTACACAATAACAGCATTTTGGGAAGTTTTGTTTCGACTCTATTGTAGAGAATCAGAGGGATGATGTGTATCCGAGTTTTCTTAGCATCACACTAATCAAGTGAATTTGATAGAGATGTATGTTGTTATTTTAACTGTTAAATTACTGATTATTTTCCCATTTAATCTTTTAGTTTATGCCAGAAAATTGCCAGTTTCCCTCATTTTGCTAGACTGATGGCCCATAACCCGTAGATAGATACTCAGTTTACAATCCCACATGTGCAAGAAAAACAGCAAATATTCATAGTTAAGCACCCGATTTATCGCATAGTTTTCAAACTGTTACTTTGACCGATATATACTGAATATCTAAATATGCCTATACCAACCCAAAGGCACAGACGACCTTTACACAGTCCACTGTCATCTACTGTGATGCAGGCACATTGTTACTCGGGCTAAATGTTGTTTATATTCATACAATATCTGATGTTACATTCTGCCAGTGACTGACAGGTGTGGTCACTACACTGCACTGTGCCTCCACTGTATCAATAGCTTGGCCAGATTATTACAAATCAAAGTGCATGTTGCTTCCTTTATCTCCTGCCTGGTCATGTAGACATAAAAGAAATCCCCTGCTAATCCAAAAACGACATCGGGAAACCCTAAACTCCTACCTCTCCTATCCTCCCCTTCGGCACTCATTAAACAGAGTGACTCAGCTGTAAGAGACAAGCTTAGTGATTGGCACTATTTTATCTGAAATATGTATTATAGAGCATTGTGCATTAGGCAAATTTGATGTGATGGACTAAGCTTGCTCATGGTTACATTTACATCAATGTGCATTTTTTTAGTGACCTTTTCTCAATGAAGCATGACTCATTGTTTTCTATGTGCCTCATCCGGTGAGGCAAGATGACGTGTCACTGTGTTGGTGTAAGTGATATAAGCCAGTCCTGTTGCCAACCTTCACTTCACAGATGCTGCAGGAGCCCAAGAGGGTTTTATCTAGAAACTGTGTAGCACCAAGAGTACAACTCCCCAGGGATGCATCTTAATGCGTCTTGGCCTCTTGAGAAGCAGTCGTCTTCCACAGTGTGTGTATATTTTGTGTGTGTGTGTGTGCGAATGCATGCCATTCTTTCTTCAACAGACATATGTGTTGGCAGAAGACATCATTAATTTAAAAGGTACTGGACAAGTGCTTCTATTTGTGCAACTTTCAGGTTCTGTGCAGTCACTGCTTTCTATTAAAAAGATACTCTAGGTGGTGGATTAGTGCAATTCACACTCAAGGAAGATGTGGGAGACAAAGAAAAGATTAGTATTCAATTAAGTAGTTGTTTGTTTACTTAGTTTCATGTCCAGGACATTATGGTTGAAGTAAATCACTCAGTGGGTATTCTGACCAAGCTCTAATAATGTGAAGATGATGGCTGGTAAACATGTTCTTGCCGAACACTATTGCAACACCAATGTTGGCAACACGAGACAGGCTGCTACTTAAAAGAACAAAGAAAGAGCTCACTACCCTTTTTCTGATTTGATCCCAGGTTTCACAAAATGCTTTAATTGAAAAAGCACTTTTCATCCTCAGACTGGCTTCTTTCAGTCTCGCCTTCTGCTCTGCATTGTGATACTGCCAAATATTAAAAGGAGAGTAAACATCTTTCCAACAGTTTCATCATGCTATTCCCTGCTGAGGAAACATGTACAAGCCCATCTATTAGTGAATGAATGTACTCAAAAGGTAGTCATGCAGCGCACGCTCTCCTGACTTTGGGCTTGTGTTGTGCAGCCATGTGAATATTTTTCAGACAAGGCAGAGCACTTAGAGCAAGCCCTTTACAGCAGTCACTGTGGGGATGAGCTGTCCAATAGGGATGTGCAAAGCTGCCACAGCTTTCTTAAGACTACGACATGCAAGTCAGGAATCAATATTTTGACTGGCGGGATTAAAAAACACAGAGATGTGACAAGACAGGGTCTTCATTTGATTAAAATTAAGAAACAAATAACTACTTCCTTTTTATTCCCAGGACCATCTTTTATTTCCCCTTAGTAGTATTATAAGCTTATCTGTCAGAACCCACAGCACTGGCTGGAATGACACACTAACAAAGAGAAGTAGGTATTAAACTTAACAACAAGAATAAAGAACTGGCTGTGATTACTTGGGCAGACTGGTGGAGTTACTTTTTTAATTATTAAATATTAGATGTTTTTTTTACAATATTAACTAAATAATGTTAGCCACCATTAGCTACTAGCCATACCAGACCAAGTGAGGCTGTATCAGAAAAACACTCTCCATATTAACCCCCTGACCCCCAAGCACGTTTCTTTCACTGTGAGCTAATTTTTCACTGCAATATAAAGTCTTGCACCTCTATGAAAACAGCAAAACCACGACTAGAAGTAGAGAGGACTCATATGTGTTTGTTGTGCACTATAACATACTTGTAGTTAAAGTAGACGGAACTAAACAATGTCTTCTGTGCAATATGACACAGATATAAGGCCATAAATCATAAAATAAGGAAAAAAATAAAGCTGAATTTATTTACCTATTTAAGCAAAAATGTTAAAAACCTGGAATCAACACGAACAACATTTTACTAATACTGTAAAAATTGGGGTCTCCACATACTATAGATATTGGATATGGATAATATAGATTTCTTAATTTGTTTCCATACTTATCTCATATCAGCTCTGTGTAAGCACAGGCTACAGTCCAGCCCAGTTCAGAATTTTTCTCTTGTGACTGTTGGTCACATCTGAGTCACTAATAGTTTCATGGTTGCACCTAGGAGCGCGGAATAAACAAATATGCTAAAAACAAAAATGTTAAAAACCTGAAATCAACATGAACAACATTTTTCCATGTGCCCATGGGTCTTACCAATACAAAAATGTACAAAATGGGGTCTCCACATACTATAGATATTGGATATGAATAATATAGATTTTTTAATTTGTTTCCATACTTATCTCCTATCAGCTCTGTGTAAGCACAGGCTGCAGTCCAGTCCAGTCCAGTTCAGCCAGAGTCTCAGAATCTTTCTCTTGTGACTGTTGGTCACATCTGAGTCACTAATAGCTTCATGGTTGCACCTCGGAGTGCAGAATTTAGTTTTTCATGGAATCTTTTAAGCGCAAACTGTTTATATTTGGTGAAATTTTAAATAGGACATGCAGAAGAAAGTGATTTTGTTGAAATATAGTGATTTAAGCTTAGATTTGGATAATTTCCCAACAAAACCACACGTCACAAAAGAACTGTTGGAAAGTTAAAAATCCAACAATTACAATTTTTTCTCTCATAAATGGAGTAATTCGGGTGAATGTTTAAAGATAACATGTCTTTTAAACCCCCCAAGTGGTTTTTGCAGTTCAGAAGGTTAAACAGATTGAGTGTTATGCTGTTGCTTCTCTTCAGAAAAGTTGCAGAGTCCTATTTTAACTATCATTACAGATGTTAATCAAGTCTTTATGGCATTTTGTTTCTCAAATTTTTAGCGCATTTCAAACTTGCCAAATAAAAACAAAGGACAGATGCAGACACAACCAGCAGGGAAACGTATCCAGTGCAATCTACTTATATAAGACAACGTCTAAGATTTCAAACTCTTTCCTATACTGCATGTCAGAGTCAACAGCACTGCAAACCTCGATGCTTAATGAGCCTCAAGCCGTGAGCCCGGCTAACTAATGAAGACAGTTGCCACTCTGCCTGTGGCCAAACGCAGACCTCATAGGAGTGCAATCACACAGTTGTGAAAGGACTGGGCTGTTCCCATGCCATTTCATTCACACAGTGAAAGGAACACTTATAGGTAGAATATAAAGGAAGTCCAATTACATCTCCATGACAACCAAAGGCCAAGACGCAGGATCAATGCAAGGTAGTCATTTAATATGGTGAGTTCATGTTCAAGTCTGTGGATTTCAGAGATGCTTTAGTACTTACCTGTGACCCTAGGTGCAGTAATAATAGTCCTTCCCAACCGCATGAACATGAATTTATGAATAGCTTTAGGTGGGTTTAACAGTGATTCTCAAAAGGATGAGGGTGCTTTAGAATGAGATAAGAACTCTAAGTTGCTGCTTCATCAGCTTATAATGTGCCATTTGAACCAGATTTGACTGAAATCCAGTGACAAATGTGGCCAAAGAATACAGCCACTACTAAAACCGCAGGAATCCTCAGTGTTTATTATTATTCTGAAAGAAATCTAAAATCAGCAAATTGTATTTAAAATTCCTCGAGGATAACCCGAGGCGAGCGAGTGGGCCGGAAGCCCGACAAACGCAGAGCCTCCAGGCCTCGCTGATATGACACCAGCAGTGGTGGTCAAGGGGACTTCAGCATTCATGCAGAGAAATATTTTCTTCTGGCTTTCTTACAAGGCATCCTGCTTCACTAGTTGCTGCAGCGCTGGATAATGCTTGTCTGTCTGTCTCCATTCATGGCATATTAATACTGTTTCTATGTCTTCGGAGGGA
This sequence comes from Chromis chromis, assembly GCA_900302755.1. Classification (NCBI taxonomy): domain Eukaryota; kingdom Metazoa; phylum Chordata; class Actinopteri; family Pomacentridae; genus Chromis; species Chromis chromis. Next base: position 6,644 of record OMNN01040529.1, on the reverse strand, counting down.
GGGAGTCTGGGGCAGCAGGAATACTGTGAATGCTTCTCTTTATGGGAGACTGAAGTAGGCCTGACTCAGGGCCGCTAGGACTCTTGCTCTGAAACAGACCACAGATTATATGTCCCCAGTGCCACATACAACAGCCACAATCCTCTGGACTTCCCTTTCTGAGGGATACTACTCCCTGCTGGTGTGGTTTGTGTTCCTGTTGGCTTCATTCATGAGCTGGTGAGTTGATGAAAAGACGAAGAGAAGCATGGGATTACTATTCTAGTTAATCATAAGGGCGAGAGTGACCGCTGCGTGTGTTATTAAGCCTGTAATGATGATTTGGTTCCATCAGGCTGGAAGCATCAAGAAAGCTCACTCGTTGCAAAGAGTGAGAGTGGTGAGTCAGTGAAGCTCTGCTCTGTGTCGGCTCCGTTGTGGGGTTTCTCACAGAGCATGCCAGGGGCCTCTCAAGCTTTCCCACATTGGACACAGAGAGGATGTGGAGGCGCAAAGCATGGCCTCCCCACAAAAGCCACTGTGACCTTGAAGCGTGGTGTGGGGCCAAGCGGACAGCTCAAGGGCCACAATGAAACTTGATTCAACTATCGCTTGTGCCCTTTGAAACCTAAACACTAAAACTGATTTCTACATCCAGCAGGCAGCTACGGCCGGACATGTGACATCAATATATTGCTGGCAGTAACCAAATGTGTCCATACTATTAAAAACCATTAAGCCTGAAAGCTGACACTAAATACCACCTCAATATCCTTAGTTTTGTCTACTTAATTCTTCTATTTAAATTCAAATTTTGACAATTTTACACTTATATTCAAGCTCTTACACAGCTGCTCATGTTAAAAAAAACTTTTAATTTAGGTTAAAAAATAAGTTTGGCCTCTTTTCTTAAACTAAGGTTAAGCAAAAAAGCTCATTTTGCTCTTTGTACCAACACTCAGATATTATACCAGCATTAATACCCAGTAGTGAATGACATATTCAGATGTGTTTTGAAAATGTTACTCCAGCACTAGTAGGGCTTGTTGTTGAATGATAGCAACATGTACCATTGATAGAGATTTCATCAGTAGTAATAAGAAAATTGTCTGATAGCATGTTTAATAGTTTCATTTAAATTAATTACATGCAAACTACCATGAAGGCACATAATCAAAACACACAGCTTGTTTGCATGAACACATCTCAAGTATACTACCTCGGGCTGATAAACAGGCTAAAATTAAATAATCTATATATGTATGTTTTTCATTGTTGTATTAACATTACAATTATTATCTGTGTACCTTGATAAAGTGGTTCCATTGAAAGCACGGTGGGTAAAGTCAAAATAAACCTTTGTTCTACAGGCTTTACTCAAAATAGTTCATTTAAAATGATCAATAATTATTAACATTGACTGAAATTTAACATTTCGTTGCAATACATTTTTCAGCTATACTAATCTAACCTAACCTTTATTGATCCCCTTGGAGAAATTCTTTCTCTGCATTTGACCCTTCCTATTCATAGTCAACCTTAACTACACATACTGGTAGCAGTGGGCTGCCGCGGTGCAGCACCCGGGGAGCAGTCAGGGGTTAAGGGCCTTGCTCAAGGGCCCACAGTGGTGGTGACTGGGACAAGCGGTCGCTCTCACTTTCCCACCTCAACCTCTTGCCAGTCCGGGGACTCGAACCAGCGACCCATCGGTTACAAGTTCGCTTCACACTACATCTCACAGCCCCAAATACAAGTACACATGTACGATGAGCAAAATACTTAAAGTAGGTTTGTAATGATTTGGATTTTACACACTTTCTAGCTTTGCTTCCTTCGTTTATGTTCTACAACAATGGGCGCCCAAAGTGACGGTTCTGATATCTGTCATGACCATCCTACTGCACCAGTCCCCTCCTTTTCCTCTGACAGATAAGAAACTCAACCACGAGGACAAGACAATCATCAGAGGCTCCACTTCAGAGTAATGTCACGACAGTGCTTCTCCACCATCCCCTTTCCTTCGACGTGCATTTCTAGGTGGTGCACTGAAAGACTTCTCAAGCTTACTTACATGCTCTTTGGATATTTTTTCACAGCAGGGCAAAAAAGTTCTTGCCTTCCGGCCAATGCCAAGGGCAAATATAAATATTTATAACTACAACTCTGAACTGGCTTTCAATTCAACCTGAGCTTGGCCTCGACTGTCAAGGCATTGTTTAAAAAAGCACATCAAAGTTTTTAATGAGAGAGGAAAACCTGACTTAAAAGACAATAACACAACATGACTGGATCTGTAATTTTCATCTTTTTCCTTAACAAAAACAGAGAAAATGGATTCTATGTCCACTAAACAGTGAATGACGGCCACACGAACAGACATACTGTATAACAATCACATAATATATGCGTCTAGTTATGGTACAAAGGTGAAGCAAAGAGTTGCAAGAGTGTTAATATGTCGCCTGTGAAAGCCACAACTCCATTCAGTGCCATTATCCCTCCTTATTGCAAAAAGGCAGAGAGTGCCCTGCTTAAAAATAAACTCCAAAGATGGAATAGGAGGGTGACAACCAGATTTTGACTGACCTGGATCACACGTGAGCTTACAAGATTGAAAGCGACTGCTTGCACATATAAAATACTTTTTAAATACAGAATCAAACCCTTGAAGTCCACTGAAAAGAAATAAAAGTAATATCCATATTCCCCATGGTTGGGGTGAACCAGAAACATCAATCATCCCACAACAAGAGGATGTAAAACAAAGGTTTACTCAGTAATTCGAAGGTATTACATAATTACTACTCCACTGCTACAGGACAGAGCCGAGCTGAATGATTCTCAGTAAAGTCCTTCTACTCAGGCAAGATTTATGAATCATTGGTAATCGCACAGGTTCATTTCCTGTTTTGGGGAATAAATGTCATTGAGGCCGAATGACATACCACATGTAGCTGCAATCAAGCTCCATAATGCTTCATAATCCCCTAAATGCAGCAGTGCTTATCCTGTCAGAGCTGAATTACAGTGCTCTTCCACAGTGAAATGTGTCGGCCTACAGGTGGAAACAAAAATATACCTCCTGCCCCACCCAAAGAGCTAACTCATAATATTGTGACAGAGCCCTGAAATTGTGAAATTTCACAACACTGAGGTAATTTTTTAAAACATCCACCCATCGAAACTTCACGCAACGCTCCCGTGAGACGATTTCAAGCTATACTTACTCGTATTTTTAGAAACTGGGCCAATCATGAAAAGTGTGGTGTGAGGATCACTCAAGCTCCTCCGCTGAAACACTTTCAGCTTCCCAACGACAGAAATAACTTCTCTTTTCTTAAAATAGGTTGAAGGAGATATGGATGATAACAGCTCTGCTGTTCTCTGTCATATCGCCAAAGCACACTTTTTAAAAAATTCTCTCCTCCTCTTCCACAGCCTGACTTTGATGAGATGGTTCTGCTTCACAACCACAGACGGTTCGACAGGTTTTTTTTTTTCTTTTGGTGAGAAGAGGTGGACGTGTTCAGGCCTGACGAGCAGAGGTCAAAATAGGCCTGGGAGAGGAGCCGCACCGAGTTTGGAGGCTGTGCAGCTCGAGTTTTGCACTTGGATGCTCCTTAATGTGACATGACGACCTCGGTGAAGCATGTTGTGTGGAGGCACACAGCCTGAGGTATGCAGTTCAGTGAATCAGACCAGACATTATGAGTCGAGACATAGCAGAGGTTTGTTCAGATATGACAAGCCAGGTTTTGCACGCCTCCTCTGCAGCCTGGTGATGCTTCTCTCTGCTCTGACTTGTGAGCTTTCAAACTCCTTTCCTGGTGCAAAGTACTGTTTACAGCAATACATATTAGGGATCGACAGATATGGATTTTTAAGGGCAGATTATTGGTCATCAAGAAAGACCAATAATTGATATTTCGAACTGAAATACATTAAATGCTACACTTTAACAGCATTTCAAGCCAGGGAACCCGTCATCCATAACTAGGCTTTTACATCATTAGGGCAGCTCCTATTAATAGGGGTGAAGCGGTCAGAAAATCACAGTATGCTCTGATGTTGTCCTCTGTTACTGATCTATCAATCAGTTAAAATTGAACAGTTTGTCTCCTGCAGTTCTCCGTTCCATCACTTGTATTACCCACTAGGCCTAGATCTTAAAGCATTATTAGTTATTGTTTTCCAGACACTGTTTCGAGGTAATCTGTGGCTGCCTCCTAACTTACCTGCTAGCTGTTAGCGTTGCAGTAAATTTCCTGGTTTGTGGTGATGGCTTGTGTTTCTGGTTCAGTTTTTTGCATGTTGTGTCTCGCTAGAGAGACATTGTTCCAGAGAAACAGTTTTCCAGGGCCGATGCTGATTATTGGTATTCAAGGAAGGCAGATGAATGGTATTTGAGACCGATATACATTAAATGTAATGTTTTAACAGCATGTGATAGCAGGAACCTGTCTTTTATAACTAGACTTTTTTATTAATAAGGGTGACAACAACTGAAAAGAAACAGGAGTGATTAAATTAGGACACGCTCCTCTATTTATGTGGGAAATCTGAGATTGATCAGTTTGTCTCCTGCAGTTATGTCTGCTGTTCTTCTGATTTCTTAATATTTCACTGTTGAAGTAATATGTGGCTACCTCCTAATTTATCCACTAGCCTATAGTGTACTCTTTGCCACTGTAAAAGCAGTACATTTCCTGGTTGGTGGTGATGGCTTGTGTTTCTTGTTCACTTTTCGCAAGTTGTGTCTTGCTAGAGAAACATTACGCAGACCACAGAATTAGTGATCAACCAATATGGGTTTTCCAGGGCCGATACCGGTGCTGATTATTGGTACTCAAGAAAGGCCGATGACTGATATTTGGGACCGATATACATTAAATGTAATGTTTTAACAGTATGTGATAGCAGGGAACTTGTCATTCATAACGAGGCTTCTTCATTAATAAAGTTGACTATAACTGAATATGTAAAGCAGAAATAGGCGTGATTAAATTAGGATGATCTCCTCTATTTATGTGGGAAAACTGTGATTGATCAGTATGTCTCCTGCAGTTACGTCTGCTGTTCTGTTTTCTTAATGTTTCACTGTTCTACCACTTTTATTGCCTACCATGGCCTCGATCTTAAAGACTTATTAATTACTGTTTTCCAGACATTGTTTCCTGGTTGGTGGGGATGGCTTGTGTTTCTTGTTCAGGTTTTTCAAGTTGTGTCTCGCTACACATTGCTAAGACCACAGAGTGTCTACAGACAGAGAGAGGCAGCTGCATCAGACCCGAAGTAGTGCATTTAATTTAGCAATAATGATAATAATGATATAGATAATCAGGAAAATGCCAAATATCGGCCTCGATAATCGGCCAGGCCAATAATCGGTCTATCCCTAATGCATGTTAACCTCTTTTGACCAACACAGTCTTTACAATAATCCATGAAACCATAACTTGCTGTCCAAGTAACACATTATAAAATGAAAAAACACCCACAAGAGTGAAATGGTATGCTTGGTTACACCCAACATTTAGGAGAAAAAACAAGAGGAGAATATTAATCATTACCAAAACTTTGGGAGAGGTTGTAAAAAGAGGGGAATGCACACACATGCAATGAGAGGCTTCTTTTTTGAAGACACAACACAAAGCAGCCGCTGTGATTTGACACAGCAATACATGTTAACGTCAGGGCGACCTAATTCCTGTTGTGGGTCGCCTGAAGCCCCCCTCCTGCTCCGGCTCCTCCACCCAGCCAAGCTCCCCTCCCTCTCTGTAATAACAAAGCATTGATCAATAAAGTGTACTTTCCAGTTTCGGCAGCTCGGACCCGGACCCCCTTCTTTTGTTTCCAGCGCTAACAGCATCTAAGCTAGCCCGGTTCTGACCCCTGAAATGCCGCCGCTCTCCCTCTCAAAGCCCCCTTTTTCTTGAGAGCCCCCTTCGCCAAAAAAAAAAAAAAAAAAAAAAAAATCCCTCCCTGCCTCCGAGCTACTTCTGAAATGTTCAGGCGTTTACAAGCAGGGTTGAAACTACTCCTCCATGTACAAGCCCCGGGTTTGTCTCTCCGCGCAGCTAAAAACGTTGCGGGGGGACAAAGTGCCTGTTTGTGGGTGTTACAGCAGGAAACATGCTCGTACGTTGTAACAAGTGTGATTCAGCTTTGCGCAACAAAAACAAGAAAACTCACCACAACTCCTGGAGCTCCCGGAGAAAACCCGAGTCAGGCGGGGAAAGAAGAAGGAATTTAGCCCCTCTTTCTTCCTCCTCCACGTTTTTCCTAACCCCGGCCCCCTGTCTCCACACCCCAGGAACCGAGAGTGCGAGCGGGGTGGGGGGACCTGGGTGATAGCCGAGGAGGGAAGCACGATCTGGGACACACAGCAGCCAACACTTCACGGGCAGTTGATCCGCTAAATCCCGGTAAAGAAGACAAACCGCCCCCCCACAAGAAATCAGCGTTTCGCCCTCGTTGCTCGTCTCGTCGGAGGGGACTTTCTTCGGCTTCCCTGGGTGTTAAATCCCACAGTTTATCCGCTGTATCCGGGCGCGTCGGCCGACTATTCTAGTCCGCCATGTTGTGTGTCTGTCTGCATCGGAAGAATGGGAAGCGAGCAGCGAATTCCCAGGCCAGGCCCCGTCTCTTCTCCGCTCCGCTCC
>OMNN01040524.1:0-29088 GCA_900302755.1 Chromis chromis | reverse complement strand
CAGATAGTGATTTTGGAATGTAACAAGCATTCTGATAGGCTGAGGACATGGGCAATAATGCACGGTCAATCAGCAGTGTTAGGAGAGTAGAGTTAGGCAGATATCACAATTTGGCCAAAATATGACTTAGGCAATTATGATATGAGGCTAACGATATGTACATTATATGAAGTTACTTTACATAACTCTAACCCTAATCCTCCTTAATTGAGATCATGGTCGTTCAGTTTGAGAGCATCCTTTCTTCATTTTATGTTTGATTTTGTAACGTTTTCTCTCAATCCCTGCACTCTCTCTCCAGTAGCCCCTGCTCAGGTAAATCTACTCAGTTTCTCTGCACTTAGAATTACTGCTGCTGCACAAACATCCTGTGCTTCAGTTTTCAATAATTTCAGCCTCCTTACTTACAGGTGAGGTCTTTTCTGCATCCATGACATGAAAGAGGCGTGACACACAGCTGGAATATGCAAACCATGTTGGGAGCAGGACTGGCAAATGTGTTTATACTATATACAGTATATCACTCTATTTGTATTGTATTCCTTTGTGTGACACGCCTCTTCCGTACTTCACAGCATGCATGTGTTCAATAAAAAGTCAAATTGCTGGCTATGAATTCCATACATTCATGTTACAGTGTGCCACGCTGTGTTAGAATTAAAAGCAAATATAAAACCTATTGTAAGTTATCATGAACACTGTTACGTTCATCTGACAGAGGTCATGAAATACAGCTGTGCTAACAAAATGGACAGATGATGCAGCTGTGTCTCACGTCATATTTAACTGACGTTGCTTGAAACAACAGCTGAGTTCATCACTAGTGGGAGGGATTAAGAAGCAAGGAAAGGAGTCAAGGAAAGAAATCGAGGATTTGCAAAATGGGAAATAAGATGGGGGGCCTGTCAGAAGTCTCCAACCAATGAGAAAAGCCAGCTGTGCCGTTGTCTGTCTTCTTTCAGGTGTACTCACTTAACTTCTTCCTGCATTCTACAGATGGTTACTGTGTAGCTGGGTTCATCACCTCCTGCCCTCCAGGGCTAATTTTCTGTACTTTAACTTGTTTTCTTGTAGGACTTGTAGAGTTAATGCATATACCAGTTTATATATATACCAGTCAGTGTCCATATTTTTATTACCATAACCACATATAATAGATAATATCCCTATAGCACATTGGATTTCGGTTGCCTTGCTAGATAATTAGGCCATTTACATATCTTACAGTGTCCCTTGTGGCGGTTACTATTTAACTGGGTTCAGCAGATCAGATCTGAATAATAGAGAACCATGAACATCGATGTCCATTTTGGTGTTTGTTGCCTAGTAACAGTGTGCCCTTACTAAGTGTAATTAACACTCGAAAACTAAGCATATTATCATGGATGTATTCCCATGTGGCATGTCTGCCTTTACCAGTAAAATCTGAAGAAAGTCAGTAAGATGAAAATGAAATACTTCTTAAAGTTCTTGATTCTGGCGATTCTTATTGGTGAGTGATATGCTGAACCCGGTTAAACAGTAGAACAGTGGAAGTTAATTTGCTCATTGGTTCCTACTAAACGTGCAAGTCTTTAATATACAGATTACAAATTTAGAATTTCCTTGTATTTTTTGGGTTCAGTATTTTCCTGAAACAATTGGGCACTGTAGTTTTTTGCAAACGTTACTCAAACAGGAGTAGTAAGTTAATACATTTTCTGTGACTAATTAGTGCACATTTGAGGTGAATATATTTGTGTATTTGGAATTGAGTAGAAATAAACTAGCATGTGGTAAAGGTAATGAAAGTGCAAAGGACAAAAAGGTGACTAACTGATGTGTTTTTTATATGTGGCTGAAAAAGTAAGCCAATGGCTAAGTGCGAAAAACTGCTGTTCCTTGAATGGCCACTTGGGGCTGACTCCCAAGGCGAGTCGATACCCATAGAACTCCATGTTAAAATCTGCAACTTCGCAGCAGAAATAGACTTATTTACAGCCTGGTACAATAAACAGTTTTGGTTGCTATCACTAGTTTGCTTATTCATGACAGCTGTATTGGAGGTGCATTTTTACACAACTAACCCATTTAACTGGTATTAAAGCTTAAAATTATGCATAATTAAGGACATGGCTGGTTTTTAACAGTACTGTCACAAGGCAGTACCAAAATATATGCATGGCCTGCCTTTAGCTCCTCTCACGATCCACCTCTTTCCTCTATTTAGTCAGATACTGCCCAGATTACAACGGCAAATACAACGCTGGGCTTTAAAACTGCTCTTCAGGAAACCTATGGGTGATGTCATGGAGGGGTCATCCAACTTTAAATAACTTTAAATAGTCTATGGTTTTTAATAGTCGTTTGAAAGAACAAAGCTCTATGGCACAGCTAGAGGAATAAGCCATTCAGGCTTTTGGTACTGCGACAGAATATAACAGCCACAGTTGATAAAAAACAACAAAAGATTTTGGGAGTAAAGTCATAGAGACAGTGTCAGGCACCTGTAGAAGAGTCCAACTGAATAAAACCAGGAACTCTTATGTATACAGTATATGGTATATGCCCGGAAGTCATAAAATTTGCTAAGGTCCTGCTCCGGTCAATGAATAAACCCCTTAAAACTCATCTCTGTATAACAATGTTCCATATTTAGAAGGTCCTTTCATTAAAATAAACCATTCCTAGCTTAAAATGGCCCCCAAGTCCATTCTGTTCTCCTCATCAATGAGGCTCATGTAGAAAATGACCAGCTTTTGCCCTAATAAATGTGATTCACTAATGTAGAACACTGCAGATCTTGAAAAAGCTGCATAATATACAGTTATCTTAACTTAGACATGATATACAGTTCAACTTCAGTTCAAGCTCCAACTGCTGAATCCATTCAGTTACTTGCACTGATTGTGCAGACTGAATAACAAAACATCTCACAGGTCATACAGATCCAAAGTCTGACCCTTTCCCTGAGGATTTCTGAGGATTTCATCAGCGGAGTGGAGAAAAGATAGGTGAACGCAAAGCAGTAGAAGCCTGAGGAGCTCCTATTCTTTCGCCCACCCACAAGAAATATTCATACCACGCAGGGTGGAGCTGCTTTAAGCCCTTCCAGACACACACAGACACTGTGATCATGTCAGGGATGTTTTCAAAATGACAGAACCATCCACTGGGCTGTGCTCGCTCTGACCTCTGAGTTGCATCAGCATTCAGGCAGGCAGCCGAAGACCAATCAGCCTCAGGCAAGGGGACTGTGTCAGGGGCCAGTGTGTTGCTGTCAGATGTCCTGAAATGGACTTTATAGTTAAGATTTTCTTTAGGTGAAGTAACTGTAATACTTTAAAACATTTAAAAAGTTTTCAAAATACCTTCTATAACTGGTTTAATCGAACCTGAACACCAGTCTTTCTTTATATAATTTATATTACAGTTTCTGAATGCTTGAATATGTAACAGCATTACTGAAATACTTTACATTTATTACGAACTATGCTGTTGTTGCTGTGCAGACAAAGAAAGTTTGATGTACTTTCAAAAGCCCCTCAGCTGAATAGGCTTATCTGGACCACAAGTCAGACTCGGGAGATAACATACGGGGAGAAAAAAATAGCATCTGTTGGATTGCTAAAGAAAGGGCCACGCAAGCCTCAGATCACATAACATTTTCTAAAACTTTCCTTATCCCTTATCAGAGCTTCCTTTGACCTGCTGTAGAGCACAGAGAGATGACTGCACAGATGTTTCCCAGTTTTGGAAGGTGACTACCTCACTGTTGTTTGTCTCCAGCATCTCAGATTTCTCTTGTACATCTTAATGCTTTTTTCTTCTTCAGTTCATTGGCTCTATGACTAACAGAGCCTCGTTAGTCCTCTGTTTATCCTCCACAGCATGCCCCCTTCCCCCTGCGTTATCGTGAGAAGGCTGAATGAAAATGGATGAGAGGTAATTAAGTCTGAGGAGGTCTGCTCAGATGCACAATGGCCCTGCTCTTCTTTCTCCTTTTCACTTCTTCCCTGTGCCTTTGTCTCTCACTTGTGTCATTACTGTGACCTCCTACCCGGATAATCCTGCCGACCCTGTCCTTAAAAACTGTGGCCATCCCAGTAAAGATACCCCGCTGATTTGGGTGCGTTGCGGCCACAAGCCAATTTACTGCTTGAACCTCTACCTTAAGTGATGTTCGATCAGATGAGGACATTTAGAAAAGTGCTGTAATTAACAGAACACAGGGGAGCAACAAATACGTGACTGACCTTGACTACTTGTTTCTCAACTGCTGTAAGGAGAACTCCACAGGCTTAACATGCAGCACATTTAAAGAAATAGCTTGATATTTTGGGGGTTGTTTTCTTGCACTCGCTGACACTACTCATGTTTGTGTAGTCAACATGAAACTACCACTGTTAATTAGTAAGCCTTTGAGATGTCGAAGCTGTTTTTATCATTAGACAGAGCCAGACTAGCTATTTTTCCATGTTTCCAGTCTTTGTGTTAAGCTAAGCTAACTGCCTGCTGGCTGTAGCTTCATATTTACCATACAAACATAAGAGTAATATCACTGTTCTTATCTAACTCTCTGTGTAAACAATCATGTCCCCAACAAATTACATTTATATACAGCAAAATTTAAACATGCTCTAAGTTATGCATAACTTTAAACCTCAATCCAACTTCAACAAATGAGCTATATAAAAATTCACACTCCTTAAAGTGGTCGTAAACAGGAAAGTTAGTGATAAAGACCAAAACTGTTTTTTGTATCAGGCTGTAAACATGTTTATTTGTGCTATAAAGTTGGGCATTTTAACATGGGGGTCTATGGGGATTGACAGACTTTTGGAGTCAGACTCAAGTGGCCAGTTGAGGAACTGCAGTTTTGCTTGCGTTAACAGCAGTTGCTAACATTTTTCAGTGGTGGACAGACCAACTAAATGACCATCATAGTCTCTATCCATTAAGCATTGCCACTAGTACGACTAAAATCTTGACAAAAAACAAATCTCATGTGAATATTGCTCACTGACGCATATGGCAGAAAATGTTCCCCACATTTTCTGAGATCTGACTTTGTGTTGAAAATAATCATACAGCTCTTTTAGACTTTCCAAAATATGATTGTGGTGAGAGGATGAAATTCTGATAATAGAGTCCCTTTGAAAGCTTTGTTATGCTCAGAAATATGTATTCACTATTTTTACAGCAGCTCCTTTTCCAGTAATTGTGCACGGAAGAAATGCTTTTTGAGCCATTGTATATCATGTGAAGAACATGAGCTGTAGTAATGCACCAATTGTGGAGGCTTGACTAGAAGAGGAAGGAGTAAACACGATGGAGCTTGTGCCACCAATCTATGTGAATCTTATCTGAGCCAGAGCTGAAACACCTTATCTCTTGACAGAAGCATTGGGGATTCTTCTTAATCCCCCCTCTGCTGGATCCTGGACACGTCATCCTGCTTCAAAGCCAGGGACCTAACGTGAGACAAAGCCAATTTCGGCAACATAGACAGAGAAAACAGGAGCTCCTTAAAATAGAGTTTAATGGTTTTGGAAAGGGTGTGATCGGGAGATGAAGCAGTGCTTAGGGAAGACCAAAGATAAGGAAACTGATGTGTTTCGTTAAACAGCTGTCTCAATACCTGCATGGGGCTGAAAACCTACTCTCTTTTTTTTTTTTTTTTTTTTTCTGACAGCTGCAGATTTATGAGTATGTGAATAAAAGCACCACTTCACCCTTCGGATATGCTGGAGCTTTATCAGGCTTTTTCCATGTTGATAAGATGTGTTTGGGAGTCATTAGTACATACTTATTAACCGCTTAGGGATGCTTTTAAGGCCACTTAGCTTACCTCAGCTATCTCAGGCTTATCTCATTGCTGAAAACCACAGAAAGATGAAATGCTGCACGGCTTCATAAGATGTAATAACAGTTTGGGGTGAGTCACTGCAGGCAGTGTGCTCATAACATTGTTTACGTTCTCTTTGAAATGGGGTTGGTGGGTCTTTTAATCAGTGTGGCTCAAAGGCATTTGCCCTGCAATTTCTGCTGTTATATGGATTTTCACCCGGGTGTGGTTTGAGGTTGGGTAAGGAAGGGAGGCGAAGGGGGAGGACTCGGCGGTTTAGGTGGGTTGATGGGGTAAACTCACTTCACTTGAAAGTAGCATAGCTCGAGTGAAGTCTGTAAGTAGTAAACATTATTCTCTCTTGACGTGAATGTGAAGCCAAAACAATCAATTAACTCCTGCCTTCTAATTAGGGAAGGGAATTCACAGGTGGTGGGAGTAAGCCTGCGCTGTTATCTTCTTCCATTCTTCGTCAGCTGCCCTTTTCAAACAGACAACAGAAGGAACTAGTATGATAGTACGTCAGTGTTGACCTATATCAGGCTGACAAGGTATATGCTTTTAGAAAGCCTTCAAAATAATCAGTTGTGGAGGCGTTCGGTGGCCTAACGGGAAGCTGCATACAATATAAACATTGTCTGACTCCCTGCTCACCGCCAATACAGACATAAATTATAATATGGCGCAAAAATGATCAGTTGTGGAAGCATTCATAACATTTGGGCAACCTATTATTCTCATTTCCAGCTCTGTATTTTTAATCTGGGACTCCATCAGAGTAGCTTTGCATGATTTACAGTTCAAACAAATCATTTTTTATTTCACACTGCTTGTTATACAGTCCCAAGGTTGAGCCTCTGCCTGAAATAGGCAATATTACCAATGAGCTTTTAAAAGCTTCCCTCCCTAAGAGCCCACTTTCTTCTAATTGGCAGACTTTGCGGAAGCCTTTGCATGTAAGCACCACCTCTATTTTTTGCTAGTGTGTAGGTTCTGAAAGCAAACTGTAACAGAACTGTACACATCTTGAGTCACGTTATTTCTCATTCTCTACTGGAAATGGGAACTTCTCAGATCCATCTATACATGTTTGGGCATAAACATCCACAGCAACAAAGATTATAGCAGGACATCTCTGTTTGGTAAACATTACAGTCATTACCTGCTTACCAGTGGATTTAGTCTGTCACATATAAGCCGTACATTTAAATGCTTCTATATATGTCCCTGCTGATAGGTGCACGTGTGGGAAATGTGCTAAAATGCCAGCTGAAGTGGAAACTGTCTGCTGTTAGGAAATACCAACATAGCCAGTGAAATTTTATCTTGCTGCAGCTAAACAACTGCAGCACTGTTGGTTATTTGTGTGCCGAGTACATTAAATGCCTGTAATACTCCTCAAGTGGACTGTTTTGCAAGAAAGTGTACATACATTCACTAAAGAGACTGGACTTTGACTTTGTAGGTGTGCTGTTTACCTGGAGCAGATGATCACATAAAGAAATCTGTGTGAAAGGGGCGTCAGCTTGTTATGAAAGTAGGAAAAACAATAAAAAAAATGTTTTTGACCAACAGGTATTAATTTTATGTACTTGTACCTCATTATTTAAAACTATATGTATGACAGAAAATAAAGCAAAGCAGCAAAATAGGTCACCTTTTTACAGCAACATAATCAAATAATACTCCATTACAAGTAAATGTCAGAGGTCTAGGATTAAAAGTCCTTCTTAAGTAAGGAGAATAGAAGTATTTCCGGTTACTTATGACTGAAAATGGTTCTTGGAGGGTCAAACCTTAACAGTGGACACCATCCAAAGGGTCACAAGATAAACATGTGTTTGTTTATTTGTAATATTCATTGTGTGAGGACATAAATTTGCTCACGCAGTCACATTTTGAGGGACAGAAGCCAACTGTCCAAATAGTAAAATTTTAGTATGAAGCCAGGGTTTAAGGTTATGGTAAGGTTAGGTTTAGGTTAAGATTAGAGTAAGTCTCCAGGAAATTAACATAAGTCAATGTAATATCCTCTAAAGTGATGGAAACATCACTGTGTATGTATAAGTTTGGAGAAAAAAAAAAGCTTTTTAGTCAGGGGTTTCAATCCAAAAAGGTTGGAAGACACTTTTTAAATCTTGGAAAATGATATGTATTTTATATTTCCCTCTAAACATAAAGTGGAGTAGGATTAAAGAGTAGAGTAAAATGGAAAATGTAAATCAAGATCGTTTACTTTCCACCACTGAACATAATGCATTTTGACCTGTGGAATTTTTAATGAACAGAGCAATTGGATTGCGGCAATCTTTAAGGAGAAAGATGATCCAAACTCTTCATTACCCATCATGCTCAGGAGACTGACCCTCACCGATCTCCTGAAAATACCTGTCAGATAAAGGTCAGCGCTGCTCTCCCTCTGACAGACATGTCTGTACAAACAACTGCAGGCTAAGACCTTAATCTGCAAACCAAAACAACCTCGCTAAGGGAAAAAAAAATCGAGAAAACAATAAAAAAAAACATAGCTGAAGGAATGGAAAGCCGGTGTTTACTGAGGTATGCTCACAATGGGCTTGATAAATGAATGTGTGCTGATGTAAGGTAGCTTAGCCGCAGCTAATGAATGAGCGCGAGGGCTGTGCAGAACTCCAATTTCTCAGGCATTTTTATAAGCACTTGAAGTCAGACTGCGGTTAGAAGCTGCATTTCTCACTCTCTTTCATCAATTAGGAGAGTCTCCTTAATTAAACGCCAGGCTTACAGATGGAGCAGAGGTGAGGCTGGGACAGCAGAGGGAGGGGGGGAGAGAATCAGGAAGCCCACTGAGTTTGTAATTAGCGGAGTAATGCAAGACGTCTGACAGCTGGTTAGGATTTTGACTGTTTTATCCGTTGCTCTCCTTCCCCCGTGGCAGGTTGTTATCTGTGCCTTAGAGAGATTTCATTGGCTTCCACTGACCCCCTGATGGGGGCTCTGAAGCTTTATCTCAGGGCCCGACAGCGGGGGAGCCCTAAACTTTTAGTATTAATCACACAAAAGGATGCCTTGCATGACTCGGGCATGTGGTCCCCATTGGGGTCTCAGCAAGCATGGGCGAAGATGAAAGCCTGCCTCTCTTTCCTGCTCTGCACACGCCAGCTCTGCTGATGAGTGTCCGCTTTTGTTCTGCACCGGACCACACACACACGCACATGCATAAACACTGCAAACCACACATGCGCTTGAACACACTTCCAAACACCCACAGACACACTCAGTTAGCCACAGTCACTCAGACACCCAGTCCCCAATGTGCTGTGAAAACTTTTCAAAACACCCAAAGCTCTGCGTCAGAAATGATGAAAAGTGGCTGGCATTTCAGAGGAGCTTTATCGTGCGGATTTACTGATGGCTTTAATGGCCACATCAAGCTTTGCTTCGGGTGGGCTCTTTAAAGATGTTTCCCTCTCTAACATTTTGCATCATTTGGACCAAGTAGAGGAGATGGAGCACCGGTGAAAAGAAGGCCAACATGAAAAAGTCGCCTTTTCAAAGCGAAGCAGCGGCAACATGAAGCTGCCAAGTCTCTCTAATGACACATAGCAGAAACTGAAACCATCCGAGTGATCAAGAGAGGACTAAATTTCACTTTTTCATTCCCTAATTTTACTTTAAATGTGCATCTTGGAAATACCCTAAAATACATTTGTGAATGATCTGAATGAATCACTCTGCTGGAGCAGATGTGTATTTCATCAAAGAACCTCCACATATGGAATATGTTAGGAGAAATTACTGGCTAAGCAGTGTAAGCTTCTCTGTGAGAGCAACCTGTGTACAGTCTGGAAGGAGCACCACAACAATGCAAGACAGAACCACCGAGAAGAAAACAAGATGAAATGTAGAACTTCATGAGCTAACAGAGCTTTTGGTGAAAATTTAAATGAGGGAAAATAATCCAAAGTGGAATCTGAGTCCACTCAGGATCCACGAATTTCACAGGGATTTTCATTGCTGCTTTTATCTGAATAATGTGCCTTTGCTGTCAGCTCTGAATCAAATTGGAAGATTTGGGTGGTCAGCAAAGGCACACACAGTAGCGCATGCATGGTACTGTGTCATGTGTTGCCTTTAAAGGTACAGTTGGTGGCAAAAGTATTAGCTAAATAACAATTTGCGAGCAGAGCAGATTCAAACACAAGCCCTCATAGGGATTAGCCACAGTCCACTTTTTGTTAGAGCAGTAATTATAATTGGCCTATGCCAGCTACTTCTCAATCCTCAGACCTTGTCATCTTAATCTCTGCTAATCCTCCTTTGTGTTTGCAGAAATTAGTTTGTGAAGTGGGCTCAATCTAGGTCAATCCTTTGGGCACTTTGGAAAGAGTCTGACGGGGTTGTGTGCATGTGTGTGTGAGTGTGTGTGCCCCTGTGACAGATTTGACGGGAGGTTGCATGAAGGGAGGACGGAGCAGGGGTGCAGTGGTGGGCACTGAGTTGGGCAAACACCTATTATCGCCATTTTAATTGGAGATTAGTGGGAGGATTTAGCTGCAGAGTCTGCAGGGAGGCAGACAGCAGTGGGTGCTGGCAGGCCTCTCTGTGGGCACGACTTTGTGTACTCTACATAAGCCTGCAAATCTGTTTACGCTCAATGTAGAGAAAAAAAGTCCATTTGGGGGACTGCTGAGACTCTTCCTTTCTTTGTTCTTCATCTCCTTCTTTCGTTTTCCTCAGTGGGAAAAAAACCTAAACATGATGGAGTGAAATGACAGACAATTTCAATTATGGAGCCAAAATGAGTTTGCCCTATGACAAAGTGAGAGGCAATATTCTTGCAGTGGATTCCCGAGGCGGTGACGGAAATGGGTCAGATCACAAGCAGAAGAATAATACTGAATGTAAAGCAGCCGGCATGGAGAGGTGAGAATCACTTGTGACAATATTGCTAAAGGAGAAACCAACGCTGTCTCCCAAAAGTCACACTGAAACTGCATTCTCAATTACGTTTTGATGCAAACGTATTTTCTCCCTGAAAGTTAAGACTGACTTTCTATTCTAATTTTTCGATTCATATTACTAGCTTTAGGCACCACCAAAACTACGTGGTTGGGTTTAGGAAAATAGCATGCTTTGGTTTACACTTTCACAACAATAACTGTTTTTTCTACTCCCTTACATTATCTTAATGCTGTCTATTAATGTGGGCCTTACAAGTTCAAATGATCATATATATGCTGCAGTTTCTTTACTCAGCTTGGAAAATCTAGTTTTGCTCACTGTGAACGTGTAGCCTGGAATAACCTGCAGAGCTAAGTCTAAAGACTGACTTGTTTTTATCCTTAGGGCAATTTCAGTTATCTTATTTAGCTTCCAACTACGCTTGTCTTAGTTGATTCATTTGTTTTTAAATCTTAAATGCTCTAATTAATGCTTATCTTATTTTGCTAACTTTTAATATTTATTGTCATCCTCATCCAAGTTTCTTTCTTTGTATTCCTACTTGTTTTATCTTCTTACTCAGATACACTGTAAATAAGGCCTCCATACCTAAACGTATTCCGAATTTAAAGGTTCAGCGAATGAATGAACTACGTGTTAAAGGCTTGGTTATGTTTAGGCACAAAAATGAGATAGTTTGGTTTTGGAAAATGGCACGGCTTGTGTTAAAAAAACAACCTCTCACAACAAATTTTAAGTTTCTCCTCCATTTTCTGGTTTACCAAAATGATGAGTCCTACCACATCTAATATATGATTGGTTGAATGAAAAGGAGTGACCATAAAGCAGTAAAATGAATGGCAAAGGTATGCTGATTTGAAGTGTATTTGTGATACAACAGAAAAAAATAGTTTTCCATAAAACATAGTTGAGAATGCAGTTCAGTTATATAGGTTATATAAAGACCAGTTCCAGATGTTAAGGGAGCAGTAAGGAACTAAGTCAAGGTATATTTACTGTATACGGCATCTTTCAAAGTTACAATGTGCTGCACAGCAACAGCACAAAACCATGAATTATTTTTTACTATAACAAAGTATTAGGTTAAAAAAGTGAAGGAAAACAAGAAAAATAAGAGGGAGACTGCTCTGTTCTGGAGTTAATGAGAAAAGAAAGCAACATCTTGGTCTCCCTTTATCTTAAACTGAGCTCTCAGCACATTCAGGAGATGCTGGTTAGTCAAGAGATTTATTAAGTAATGGCAAAAACTTTAAATTGAATTCTAAATTCTTCTGGCAGCCAACGAAGGGAGGCCAGCACTAGAAGAGTGTTCTCTCTGTGTTTTGTCCTTGTTAGAAGATGAGCTGGAGCTCCTTGGCTGAGGCAGGATTTACCAGAATATAATCATGAGGGTACAAAAGCATGGACTCATTTTTCATTTCTTAATAACAATAGAGAAATCCAGAGAAGACTAAAATGTGACAAAGTGTAAGAATGTTTTGGTGCATCATGTCACTCAGAGTCAGTTATCAGTCAGTAAAAGATTCATGTCTGTTTTAGAAACTATATGTTTCTATGATAAAACATCAATGGTTCTTGAGTCTTTCTCCATAAAACATTTGGAGGGAGATTTGACAGCGGCTCCCTGACTGAATTACAGCAGGAAACACAGCACACCGATGGCTGGTGGACGGCAAACATTACAATGCATTTATGGTGCTGCTGTTATTCATTAATTCATCAAAGAAGCGTTTTAAATTTACGACCACTTGGATTCACACCTTTGGCCGACTTTGTCTCCATAGCGGTTGATGTATTTTGACCTGTCTGCCAAATGAAAGTTCCTCAGAAACAAAAGAAGCAATTGAACCTAGTGCCTGTACCATAAATCTGAGCTCAGAAATGACCGATGGATGACAAATCCAAACCCTTGACCCCTACAGTCAGGGAATCGGGTGGATCTAGAGATGTTATAAAGGAGACTCACCGCTTCCTGAGTGGAAATCTATGTTAGGATCCCAAGAAGCTAAATATGGGGACTTTATGACTGTATGTCCCAAAAGCAATCACCAGCCAAGCCAGGAAACATCCAGCCAATCATGTTGCTGTACTGATACACGTATAGTGTTGTGACACTGTGCAAAAGCATAATAGAAGTATTAGAAAAACATTTTTAAACCTAATTTTGAGCAAAATAATGAGACTTTTAGGGGCATGCTGTTTATATGTCCCAGTGACAATTGAAATTGCAGTTATGACTCCCTGTCCATTCATTTAGACAGGAGCAGTGTTTTCCAAGATGGCTGCCGAGTGGTGCCTAAAAGAACTCTGGTGGATCTGGTTGTATGCTGCGGGGGGCATTTTTGTTGGCATGGTTTGGGTCCACTTGTCTCCTTAGAGGGAAGGCGTCACTGCAAATCCATACATTGTGCCCAATCCATCCACTGGGCTTGTAGGGATTAGTGAATGGTCTGAGTATGAAAGTAATGTGAAACATATTCTATGGCCTTCGCAGTCTTCAGATCTCAACCCAGCTGAACACCTATGGAAGATACTGAATTCTCCACCACCATATCTTGCAATATCTTTAGGAAGAATGGTGTTCATTCCTTCAGTAGTGTTCCAAGGACTTGGAGAATTAACACCAGGGTGCAATAAAACTGCAGCATACTTCTTTACACATACAATATCTATAGCTGTACATGCTATTTAAACATCTCTTTTCCTTTCTTTGACCCATTGCACTTTAACTGCAGGTGTGATTTTCTTCATGATAAAAATTCCATGTATATGTACACATACTTGGCCAATAAAGCTGATTCTGATTTATGTTGGTTTTTCCTTTCATTTGTCACCCACCAGTTTGTGTTTTTATGTTAGTTATTCTGAGGTTACCACCACTTTCTGTATGTAAACGAACAGGATAGTAAATCTTAATCAGTAATCTTTACAGGTGCACATATTTGGAAGGCAGAGTTGCATTTAGACAGAATCAGGCTCGCTGTTTCCTTCTATTTCCAGTCTAAGCTCTAAGCTAACTGGCTGCTGGCAGTAGCTTCATATTGACCATACAGACTTAAGAACTTCATTATATTATATTACAAAGCATATTTCCCAGAATATGGAAAAGTTGCCTCATTAATTCTGCAGGTTATGTCACACGTGTGTAAGTCTTGAAACCAAATGTGCATTAATTACTACACTTCATATTCCAGCTAACAAACCAAACATTACGTCTGAACAGTCAATAGTGCTGCCTATCTGAGAGCACACACAGGCTGAATCAGCAGGCCTTGGGGCAGGTGCTAATTGATAAGAGTTTTTTCTTTCTGTTATCTCAGCACAGCACCTTCAGGTGTTAACTTGTGACTACTGTCATATGGCTCCAAGGAGAAAAGTGGACTCTGCTTAATCTTGCGTGTTTAAATTGCTGGAAAGTGCAGTGCCATAAACATGCAGCCATATAACCTTGGCCAGAGTGTGTTGGAGGGTGATAACACACATGGCCCTCAGTGCTAATGGCTAATAGGCAGCAGAGCTGAAGGGGATTTAGCATGATATACTATAGCCTAACGGGGTTAATGTGCTTGAAAAAATGTCTTCTTATCTTGCTTATTTTGCTTGTTTCCCACAAATGTCTCTTCTCCGGAGCCCTCTCCACCTCCCTGCCTCTCATTTCTCACTGTCCTCCCAACCACCTATTTCTCAACTTTGGTATTTTTCCAATGTAAGATTTATGTAAGCCTGCTGAAGGTCGTGCAATGAGTGGCCCTTCTGTTCAACAGGCCCCCGGTCTGAGGCAAAATGTCTACACTACTCTTAATTTGTATTATCAATACCACTCTCATATCTGTGCGCTGTGAAGCTACAGTCAGCAGATAATCAGCTTGGCTTAGCATAAAGACTGGAAATGGGGGAACAGCTAGCCGGGCAAAATCTGCACAAATCAGCACACTTGCACTGAATAATTAACATCTTATATCGTGTTTGTTTAATTTGAGTGCTAAAAAAGTTAAAATAAAAACTCTTGGCAGAAAACAAATAAGTTGAGCCCAAAATTCTTCCATGCCAAATTTTGATTTATAGTGAATTATTATTTGACCAACAGGCTCCTACATTTGTACTAAAAATGCTATTTCCAAAACTATTCATACCCGTCCTCAGTAATCACTAGTAAAGTCTTTACATGCCACTACAGCAGTCAAACGGTTCTTTAATTGCTAACCATCTTTCTCCACTGGGATTGGGGACCACTACAAGGAAGGCTTCTTTGAAACCGCTCTGGTCTTCAGTTCCCTCCACAGATTCTCGATGGGATTCAGCCCTGAACTCTAGCAAGGCAAAATGCTGATTGTGTTCTTTTAACCATTTCTTGGCCACTTTGGCTCAGATAATTGCCTTGTTGGAAGGTCCTACGCTGCCCAAGGCCAAGTATTTCTGCAGGCTTCCTGATGTTTTCCTCCAGAATCTTAATGACCTCCTGTTTTCACATGATGCCATGTATTTTAACAAGGCTGCTTCACACATTGTCTGAAAAACAACCCCAGAGCTTTGGATTCTCACCACCATGCTTGACCATGGGGACAAAAAGTACATCTCTGTGTCAAAACAACCCTATTTTCATCCACCCACAGAATTGATGACCAGAAGCTTCCTTCTCTGTCCAGGTGAGCTTTTGCAAAGGCTAGGTGAGCTTTAGTGTGTCTGTCTTGGGGAAGTGGAGTCCTCCTTGATTGGTGTCCATGGAGACTAACCTTGTGTAGTGTTTGCTGGAGGGTCTGATTGAGATGGTGGTACAAGATTCATACACACACAAGGTCTTACTGTCTTGTGACATTTGTTTATGTCGTTTACAGCCAGAAGAAACCTATAGGACCAATAAAAATTCACCATAAATCAAACCTTGACTTGTATACGGATAATATTGGGATTAACTGTGAATCCCAAAATGTAAAACTACTGCTTGAAAAATTTCATGCTCTCTGAGATGTTGCGTGAATTCCCTCTGGTGAGAAGTGATTGTCTTCACAGTCTTGTGTGTTGCAGTTGCAGAGGGAATTAAGGGAATATACCATAAGTATTTTAAGTATTTTTGCAGGTGGCGGCAGTATGAAGAAATCCCCCATATAACACCTTACCCTGCACTTCATAAGCTTCACACACATTAATCCCCAGCAGTTAGAGAGTCGAGCATCTTATATGAAACGATGCAGGGCTGGGAGGCGGTAGAATTTGTAAACCACATGTGAAAATCCCCTTTTGCTCATTTGCAAATCACCTCGCCGTCAGTTTGTAGGTAGTTTTACATTTTATCTTGCCTCAATGCGCTCACCGCTCAGCAACTCACAGTTTTTTCAGTCTCAGAGCACTTAAATGTAACATAATGAGCAAATATCTTCATTTTACCCCCATCCGTCTCACGTTCAGATGTTGTCCTCCGTCTCTCCTTCTGTCTGCATTTACATCCCAAGAGACACTGACCCACTTTTCAACTTTCAACTCTTCTTGACTTTTGTGTGAGAGCAGCAGCAGCAGCAGCCGAGGCCACTCTCCATCTATCAGATCACATGCAGGGAGCACACACAGCCCCTCTCCTCCCTCATGACTAATCAGCTGGAACGGTTCTCCTTCCCAAAACACTGCACACCACCCAGAGAGGGTGAACTATTGACTTTACCTCGCAGCATCTGCAACTGAACCACCCAAATATCCCAGTTTAACCCAATACGATTATATCATTAATGTGGAAATAATGATTTGTGTATTCAATTAGTTAAAATGAAGAATTCCGAATAATAATTGAAGCCATTTATCAAGTAAAACGATACAAACATTTGCTGTTTTTTTCAGCTTTGTAACCATTTTAAGATATAAGATAAGATTAAAAAAAATTTGTGAAAAAAATATACACTGTCCTCTAGGTAGCTTTAATATCGCCGTGTCATAGCTCAAGTCACCATTGAACACGCTGTATTTCTATGAAACTCCTTAGTTTAATGCCTGATATCTTTGAGTTTTAGTGTGACTTGAAAAAAAAATCTTAATTAATTCACAATTGCAGAAAGAAATAGCAAAGAAACAAATCTACATAAATGATTCATTTGTTAGTTGAAGCCTGAGAGACCACACTGTCAAAATGACTAGTTGTGTAAAGGTTTTATCCTTGTTTACAATTTTTTTTGTCTTTTCCATTTAAATGTTCCAAAAAAATTCGAATCCTCTTCACTGATACTTGAATCTTTCATAATGTAATTTCATTCCTCCTCTCCTCTCCATTAGCCAGCTCTAAGTAATGCTGACCTGCTGACTAAGTCACCACTTTGGCTCGAGTCCAGTCCGAATGAGCCCCGCTCCGGCCCTCTCCGGCTCTGGCATTCGTCCATTTGCGATGGAGCAGGTTCACTATCTCGCAGATCGCTCAAGGTCACTGTTCAGCACTCCCGTTTCTGTTTCCTCGGGCAGGTCGTTGTGCTGTGATGTTTTTTCGTTTTCCGTGACTGAACATAGAGAGAACGGAATTTTTTTTCCATGTCATTAAACGTCCTGGAGCCGAAGCCTGAAGGCTGAAATTCTTGTGGGTTTTATCTCCAGGTTGTGAAGCCAGTTTGATACAGTATGGCTGTGTGCTGTGAGCATCTGTTATCCCAGAATGCCACTGGGGCTCTCGGTCCCTTTCTGTTAAATGACACCAGAATGTCAATTGGCCTAGAAATCTGTGTTTTTCTGTTGAGCTTCAGAGAGATGTACTGACATAAATACATGATATATAGCAGTCATACACTCACCTACTTCACTCCGTTATTAAAGCACAAACAAACAAACTAAAACTCCAAATGGAAAGAAAAATAGAATACAAACAAAACAGAAATATAAACAACTGCATCCTCTACAAATGGTGAGTTTTTACAGAAAAAAACACTCCAACACTTGAATTGTAGTCAGAGTTGCAAATACTGCATCAGTGATGATTCAAATTTTGATCAATCTGTTCAAAAAAGGATGCCTCAAAAAACAGTAAAAGTTAAAAAGTATTTAGAACGTCAACAATTGTTGCCTTGAAAACCACAAAAACTTGTGTCAAAGTCTTTTTTCATGAGGAGTTTATCGTTTTTTGACTACTTTGCTTTCTGCCCTCTACAGACCTCTCGCCACCAGCGTTTTTTTTTTTTTTGTGTGAATCTACTTGACTTGAGTTGACTAAATTTTATGGTAATTTTTGTTGCAGCAATTTGCACTTGTGTTTACTGATTAAAGCATAAGATGTCACTGTTATTATCCGAGCTCTCAGACGGTATTTATAAGAAGCTTAGCGTGAAGTGCTTTTTCCAGACTACCACACTACAGACTGCAGCCACTTTGCTTTTCACGTTAGCATTCATCATAACGTACGAGCTACTGAACATTTAAAATGCACCACATTCACCGTGT
The DNA here is from genome assembly GCA_900302755.1 of Chromis chromis. NCBI lineage: Eukaryota > Metazoa > Chordata > Actinopteri > Pomacentridae > Chromis > Chromis chromis. The sequence continues at coordinate 10,910 of OMNN01040524.1, read as the reverse complement.
TTGCCTGAACATTGCGGGCAAATCGCAGGAATGACGGTACATGACACTGGAATGTGAACTGACCCAATTCTAAATGGGTATTTATCCGCCGAGCAGAACGTACACACAGACACCTGCCAATGTGCTTCAGGCTACTGGCTGGTCCGCTGATGGAAATTCCAGCAGTCACATCCGATGCAAATCAGGTTGTGTATGTGCCGCTGAGAGGGGTCACGGCAGACCACAGGTTACAGTTTAACCCCGCTTGTTAAAGCAGTCAGGTAGTGGCAGAATTGTTAGTCAGCCTATTTCTCCTCCCCCCCCGAGCTACATTTCCACACTAAAATCCTAACAAGCCTATTGCGATTCAGGAGAAGGCGTTTAATTTGCCCCGGAGCCAACATTTTTTCCAGCATGTGTACACTGTAATGAGATTTCCACTGCATTTCCCCAAGCTTTGAAACCATTCTCACCACATTTGAATACAGAGAAACTGCTGCAATTCCCCAGAAATAAAACTTTACGGTGAATAACAATAAGTACAGTTGGTTTTGCATCATTCCGCCCTGCCGGGGTCTGAAGCCTTTGAGAAAAAAAGAAATAGTAACATAATGACTTGTTTTCTCATTACTGCGAGTCTTCTGCTTAGAAGAAATGACGGGATAAAATGAGTCACTCAGCTGCACTGTGAGCAGGGCAGCTTATTGTCATTTGTTGTTTATACGCCTTGCTGCGTCTTGAAACTATTACTAATTACTGCTCACAATTAAACAGAATATTATATAAATATGACGAATCAATAATCTGTTTTGGAAGAAATATTGGGTTAGTTCGGTGCCAGGATCGGTATTAGCACCAACTAATTGGCATTATTGTGAATAATCTGCAAATACACCTTCTAATATCCCAGCAACACCGTGGTGCAGCATTCAGCTATTTATCAAACTGACTGCAGAAGGAGAGATGCTGCTGCTGGGTTGAAGGTCTGCATGATAAGACAAATAAATAATCAGTATTGCTGCGAAATGAGAGCCCTGAGTTGGCATTATGTATGCACATAATCAGTTTCTGAGTTGGAAGAGAAATCAATATTCATCCTGTTCATGAGAAGATTGCTGTGTCGTGACACAGCTCAGACCAGAATATTGTGATTTTTCCCCCAACGTGTTTTTTTGGCCAAATAGCTAGGAGTTAAAGATTCAAATGTAGACGTTATCCAGACATGTACAAACCCATCATTATGTCTATAAAATGAAATGAACCTCCTGAATTTATTGTCTGTGGGAAAACAGGGTTTTTTTTGCATAGAGGAATTTCTGGCGACCCCCCAAAGAGGTTTCAGCCAGCAGGAAAATCATTAGCACCAAAATGATAAAAACTGAGGGTAAAAGCAGCATTTTTAAAAAAGATTTATTTTTATTAGAGAGGACAGTGGATAGAGTTAGAAACGGGAGAGAGTAGGGAAGGACATGCAGTAAATGGCCAAGGTCGGACTCGAACCCAGCACAGCCACTACATCTCTGCACATGGGTCACACGACATAACCGCTAGGCTATCGGGGCGCCCCTAAAAGCAGCATTTTGATTATTCAACCAGTTTTACTCAAGCGTAACACAGATTTTTGTTTATAAAATGATGAAAAATTAAAAAAATTAATACATATCTGTCAAATAAGGTAATGAAACTCATTACATTTGCTGTATGTGGACTGATAATACTTACTGTCGTGCACCCAATGCCTATTATAAGCCAGGAAAAACCTTGGGAAGTTAAAAATTTCCTTAGCTTTAATAATGTTTTTCGTAATAAAAGCAAATAACATGTCTATTAAACATAAAGGAACAACACAGGACCATTTTGGTGGACAACATATGATGAAAAATTGTTGTTTTGAAGAGAATAAATACATACACAGTGACAAAAAGTATGCTGAAATACATGATTTATAAGGTGATGAGTACAATAATAAGTGTTCATGCTGAGCTAACTACGAGGGGACTGCTAGTTAAGCTAAGTCAGCTAACCTGAGTCTGGCCAAAGGTAATTAGGTTCACCAATCAGCATCTGTTAAACCTGGAAAACAAATTCTGTAACATGTCTGTTTAATAAACTAAGCTAAGCTAATTATCTCCTGGCTCCATGTTCATCTTTAGTATATCATTTCTCATCTCTCACTGTCAGCAAAATGGCAAATAAATGTATTTTCCAAAATGTCTAACTCTTCCTTTCAGAGTAGTTGATATGGGATATAATGAGCACATTGTATCACAATGGGCCGGTGTCTGGTGTGATATTTTCCCCAGATAATTAAAGAGGATGGAGAAAAACATATCGGATAACAATCTGATCATTAACAATAGAGTCAGTATTTCAGTGGGATTGTGGTTCCTTGCAGCTATATCACTGGAAAAACAGTGCAAGGGACTGATATATCACTGAAAAAACACACTGTTTCCAGCATCAGTCTCTCACACACACGCCTATAAAGCATCGAGTCAAAAAGGAAAGGATTACATGGGGGCGGCCAGAAAGAAATATACTGTAAGAGCTGATATATTATCAAAGAACCAGACTCCCAGAGCTGAATTAGTCACACCAATACATCAGTTACAAAACATTAAGAGTCATATTTGAAGCAGTCCCTCTAAAAGCTGACTTCACAGCACTACATCACCCTCCTCCGAGCCCTGTCCGGGACCCCATCTGTCAAAATCAGTCACATATGTTTTGGGAAAGGGCCTGGGGCTGTCCTCTATAGGTACCCAAACATACCTAACCTCTCCTGATTAATCCCCCATAGAGCAGACACTCTGCATGATGCTTAGCATACACACTGCCATGACACTTCAGATTGGCCTAGACTGAGCAAACAGACCCCCGTTATCGCCGACCATGTGTCTCATTCATAGAAATTAACACGCCAGAAAATGTGCTGTAACACACAGACGCATGCATGCTGATTTCTCACAGGGGTTGTGTGTGTGCTGTTGTGGAAGGTGAGGGAATACGATTATAATTTTTCTAATGTGATGCATTAAATAATGAGAAACTAATGAAACTGCTGACTTCATTTTTGGATGAGACTACCAGCATGCTCACTGAGAGCTTCTGGCACCTGCTGCCACTTAATTGGAAGAGGTTGGCCGTTTTGTTCGCCGTGCTGAGACCCCAGTGTTCTCTCACCTCTCCTCTCACTGATACACCCCTCCTCCGAACCTCTTCACCCCTTTGGCTTTGTTGCTGCTGGTGTCACCCGCTGGGACAGACTGTCATCTACTTGTTAGCTCCCCACCGGGTGCCCATTTGGAGGCCTGGAGGGAAGAAAAAAAAGGGGGATGGTATGCTGGAATAGCTTTTTCTCATTTAGATGACCCCGGAAATGGGTAGGTGAGTGCTGGTTAAGGTGTGAACCGCACACTTTGCGCTAGATCGCCTCCATCTTAGCCCTTTCATCTCTGTGCCTGTACAGGGGTGGAATGTGGTAGAGGCTTGTTACCCACAGGCCATTGTTCTTCATTATCAATGGGAATCTTGCAAATGAAAAAGATGCATTGAAGGAAACCTGCCAAGCAAGTCTAACACCATGTCCACACTGATGTGGAAACTTTTGAAACCCCATTGATGAAAGGTTCCCATGCACCCACTAGCTTCTGCTATCAATTAAATCCCATCCATATCAAACCAATCAGACTTCTTGATGAACAAGGTTAAGAGTCTACAGCCATGCAAGGCTCTGTGAGACTGTCTGTACAGGCAGTGTGGTGCCTTGAGCTAAATGGAAATGCCTAATTGTTTGGATTGTTAGCATGCTAACAAGCATCTTTTACTTAGCATCAAACTTAAGCTAAAAGCCACAAATGCCGAGCTGCTGGTGGAAGTAGATGAAAAGGCAAGGCAAAGTTAGTTGGCTTCACTTCTGAGTGGTGGACTGACAATGTAAATTTCGTCATCCACCCAAGGATGCCTGTTTACAGCCTAAAATGTATTGCCCCAAATACTGTCCGTACTACACATGCACTAGAAAAACAAATGGTGCAAAAAACAAACGTATGTTAGACTGTATGAAAAGATTCTCAGTCAACTACATCTTTATACTTCATCATTAACAGAGTTGTAATTGAAGTAGCTCCAGCTGGACCTTTGAGATCCTTTGATTTGCACGTTTTCCATAGATGGTGCCCAAACACAGCAGGTAGTCCTAATTTCTCCAGAAATCCTGTGTTATGTCCGACCTCTGTGCTCGGCACACCTTGGGATTAATCACACTGGCACAGTGCTACAGTTGAATCTGTAACCAGCTGCTATATCCTGTAAAAAGCATAAAGTCAAAGCCTTTCAGAAACATCCATGGGACCCCTTGTGTGTTTTTCTGTGTTTAATATGAGGGATGATGCAACCGCCTGTGTAGCAGCCTGACTTGTATCTATTGTAGTATGAATAGAACCATGTGAACATCTGCTATCTGCTTTCAAATCCCGCATCAGTCATTTGGAAACCATGAACTGTCCTAAAGAGACCTCATTGCAACCCATAGAGAATCCAGCTGAAACAGCTAAGACTTTTAGTGAAAGGACAATTAGAGGGTCTTATGGCTTTGGCCTAAACTTCAGAAGTTTGGCAGTCAGGTGATTAGACAAGTTGCAAACAAGTTCCTTTATTTGTATTTGTAATGTCAATCAGTGACTTGAAAAATTATGAGCCACACAATTACAGAAATGATTAAAGTTCAAAACCGAACCAGGTGGTCATTGTGTACGGTGAACTGTCAGGGTAAGTTTGGTTTCTAATTTTGTTTTCTCTCTTTGCTTTCCCTACCAAATACATTTGGCTAACACATGGTTGGTTTCATTCTTACCAGTGAAAGTTGTTCCTACACTTTTTAATCCGGGAGTGTTTTATTAAATATACAACACTGTGTTTATTATTTTAAGGTAGGGATGTTCCTAAAAATCAATTTCCTTCTGAGTAAACAGAAATTAGATTTAGACTGGTTTTATAGTAAGAAAACACCAAGGATACAGTCAAAACTGAGCACAAAATAATCGATGAGGTTAAACACTGTCCAAAAAAAGAGACTTTTAATCACATTAACTGATGATTAAACTGTATTTTAAATAGCGCTGCAATATGTGGCATTTGGTGCTTTGCATATGAACATTGCATTAATGTACACAATAACAACAACTCAGTGAATGAAAGCTAACAAATAACGTCCTGGTTCACTTGTTGTTCACTTGTAGCTGGATGCGTAACGTTTTCAAATTTTTTGGTCCAAAGAGGAATCATAACCAACATTTCTTGTACTTTCATTTTTCTGTTTTGCTTCTGGGAAAGAATTGACCTTGTATACAACCTCATCCCAATGCTGAAGTTTCTTCTCCTAAAACTTCTTTTTAGAGATGTTGTTTTAGAGGTACATTCCCAGATCAGTGAACTGGGTGAGTACAGGGTTATTAATAGTGAAAAATAATGGACAAAAAAGTTATAAACCCAAATTACCACTGAAACCAGCATCCTTGTGGTATGAAGATGCCGTCATTCCTGACTTGACTATTTTAACTATCATAGATGACAAATTCTTAAGAGACTCCAGCTCCCATTACCTAATCTGTCCTTCCACCACTTTAGGTGTGCGTCATTGGTTTTAAATGTTGAGCTGCTGAAGAGTTTCAATAATTCACTGCATTGCATGTGTCAAAGTTGTGTTGTGTGCGGGGAGGAGTTGTGGGCGTTAATATTTGATGTCCTCCTTTCTATCTGTGAGCTGGTACAGAGCTGATGGATGACCCCTGATGTTTGTGTGTGTCAGTGTTATTCATCAAACTAATGTGGGAGACGGAAAGAAAGAGACAGAGACTCATCCAGGACGTCTCGGGTCAGAGAAGTTTTTCTAGCTTTTTTCTTTCACTTCAGCGGCCTGCCAAAGCAGTCAATTCTTAACGGACGCATCCTACAGATAAATCATGAATTATTTATTGTAAGCCTTTCCTTTCACCTATACGGGTTTATCTGTCACTCGGGCCGAGCTTTCAGCTTACAAATGGAAACTATGAAAGAGGAACAACAGATAATACACAACATAAAACTTTAATGTTTCCATGGTGAAACCGAGCACATAAACATTGGAAAGCAGCCTTAAAGGAAACGTAGACCGAACGAAGCAGGTATAATCTGTTCCCAAGATGTGCACTGACATGATCTTCAGTTGTTCCAACATCATGATTACAGCGAGAACTTTGCTAAACAGGGATTATTTTTCTCTCCGGCTCTGTGTGAGCTGTTAGACCTGCGATCCACAACTATGGGCCTGTGAAGTCCGTGGTATCAGATGTTATCAGGGTTGTATTTCGTCCTGATTGGCATCGTGCTCTGGAATGACCCAGGGCTGCTCTCGTCTGCCAACCTAGTTAAGGCGCCCTCACAGAATTAGTTCAAGCAGGAGGAAAACCTTTCCTGGGATTTGAAAATCGTTTCTAGTTACTGACGATAATACAGTTGAACAAGATCCGTCCAAAAGAAAAACATACAGTTTTTCATAAATTGTGGTACAGGTTTTCTGAAATCACCACATTGATGTCACCATTAAATTATCAAGTCTAAACAGTAAAAACAGCATTCTGTCACATTACCTCTACACATGTATACATTGTTGAGTATCTATACATACCAGAGCATCTTCTTCAAAGCAAATAGTGCCAGTCAAAGATACACACCCAAGAAAGTATTTACAACCGTCAGTATGCACACCTTTTTTCTTTACCCTCAGGCTATGAGGCTGAAAAGTGTTGTTTTCAACAAAAATATATTAATGGAGAGATTGTTTTATTAATGGATGTTCTCATTCACCACTTTAGGTTCAAAGGGACTGTAGAAACAAGGAAAAGGTAACACACTACAAAAGTGAACGTTTGAAGGTGAGGCTGCATCAAACTAATCAGGGCAGCTCAGGAATGAGGTCACATACTTCTCCAAATGAGTGCCACAAGCCAACGTTATAAGCAAGGCAGGAGATGTACTTGCGTGACACAGACACGAGGACAGAAAACAAAAAACAGCCTGTTCTCATGACCTTATGGTAGCAGCCGTCCACCTGGCCACTCCCCAACTACATGCACAGCAAATCCTTTTTCATAGATTTTCAGCAGCATCACCTGGTGCACTCACGGACCAGGAGCAGTGAGCTAGTGTCCTATTTTCTCATGCAAAAATATGTAAACTATCTGGTCTTTAGAGGAGGAAACCAAACCGCAACCCAGATGAAATGTGTCAACAATAGAATCGAGTCTGATAAGAACAGAAAAGCAACACAGACATTAACAAAGGCTGAAAACAGCTGCAGTGTGGGGATATCATAAACGGAAGTACAGGGAAGCCTGACAATGGATGAAAACTTCACCAAAAGGCTTATACTTCATTGTGCCTGAAAGATGGATAAATGATAAATTTCATGTCAATCCATCCAAAACCTTTCAGTCAAACCGCAGGTGTAAACCTTGTGTCGGAGCAATTTTTTAGTGAGAATGTTAAAGGAGATAAGAGAAAACTTTGACCTCCTGAGGGTTTCAGAAAAAAAGTCATAGGGATTGCCAAATTCAGAGAGCTTTATCCTCCATTGAGATATCTGAGTGAACCGAAGAGGCAAAGTCTGGGGCTGAAAAATGAAGTTAGCACAGAAATGCCAAAAACTGCCGTTCCTCGAATGGCCTCTTGAGACTGGCTGCAAAAGTGAGTCAATCCCCACAGACCCCCATGTTAAAATGTCCAACTTTACATTAGAAATGTATCGTGTTTAGAGCACGGCTTTGGTCTCTATAGATAATTTCCGCAATCATCACAAGTGTACAGGGGGTGAATTTTTATATAACTCACCTATTTTAATTGTAACAGGGACAAAAGTTCAATTTGATAGGTCAGATGTTGCATGCTGAGTGCGATTGCATGGCAGCTGTAAATAAAATAATTCTTCTCATTTATTGGATTTCAGGTGGACTTTTGCAATGCTTTTATTGCACATGTTCTTATGGCGATGATGCTGAAAATAGGATTTATTAGTCACCACTAGTAAAATAAAGGTAAACATTAATTGCTACTCAATTTGTCCTTACAATTTTGCACAAATACTTTCTTGTTCAACAGAACTAGCACATTTTGTCATGAGATACGATATCCTAGCCAACATTTTGGATGTGCTCACTTCCAACTGAGTGGTTTATATGATACAGTATGATTGTCTAAACACTGTTTTTTCCAGATTTCAGCAGAATCTGCTGTGTAAGATGCCATTTAATCCAACTTGACTGCTCACAAATGTGTGAAAATAACATAGGTTAAACAAAAACTTTTTTAATTTAAATCTCATTTACTGCAGGCTTACAGTACCTGCTGGAAGTCCAAGGCTCATTTGTTTTCAGAGCACTTCAAAACAGCTTGCTGAGACTTACCGCTGCCTCCGTAAATGCAATCCATCATTGCAAATGAGACCATTATAGTGTTTTTTTCCAAATTCAACATAACGCTGCGATCGCTGCAGTTGCAATTCTGTCAGCATCAGCTCCCCCAACACTGAAGGTAAAATGAGACTGTTAGGCATCTCCAGCTCCGTTACTTCCTACTAGAATATCTGCAGCCAGAATTAACACATATATATTTCCATAAAATGGTATTAAATGTCTCATTTAAAACGATGAATCACTTCTGTCAGTAAGCTGACTTTGTCTACTTTCTTTTAATGAGAGTTAAAGCCCTGCAGTAACTTTGTGCTTCACTTTGCTCGTGCTTACTTTGTGTTGTTGAATCCTCTGTAGGATCAGCAAGAATGTGTATGATTATTTGCACCTGTAGAATTAAAGCCACGCAGGGAAAACATTTTGTGAAGCCTATTAAACTGAGAAAAAAGGCAACCTAAGTTACAGTAAAATATTTTATGGTAAAGGAAACAAGGCCGCATTTATTAGATTCTAAAAGTCTCATGCTTTGCCTCAGCCTCGTGTTTGTTCCTGACGCACATCCAACAGGCCTGTACGAATGGGAACAAAATGGCAAAATGTGTTAAACAGAGAAAAACACTGAATTAGTGTTATAAGATTGGAAAATTACAACACTAAACAAAATTATAACCTTTCTCATTCAACGCGCGCATGGTTGTGTGTTGGGATCGCGTAAAAGAGAGAGAGAGAATTCTTGCCTCTTGGCACTCCATTAACTTTGAACTTGTGTTTACTCTCATTTCTTGAAGCCCATCTGAGATAACACACACTAATTAAGTCTCGCTACTTCATCATTTAAGCCAAAAGTCCCTCAGCACACACAGTGAGATTCATTCTGAAATATCTCACACACTTGGCAGCGTCGCTTGAAACTATTTGTCCCATGTTGTTGTTGCTTTGGACTTGTGGATCTTTGCCTCAGAAGTCAATCAAACCCGCGTCTGGCCTTTGTCCACGAAAGACCAGTTGGCATCAGAACAAAACATGGAATGACTGTTTAGTGTACACTTTCTCACAAGCAATTTGATTCTGGGAGTCAGAGTCTCCAAGTTCCTCAATAAATCAGCAGCAACACATAGTAGCTGAAAGAAAAAAGAGCTGCAGACTCCAGCAATAAACCCCAGTGTATTGCAAATGATAAATAATGAGGGTAAAGTTTGTGCAGCAGTACGAGATGAGCCCTGCCTCATAGAAATAACACACAACACCTGCTTATATCAGTATATCTGCAATTTAGGGCTGCATATTCAACTATTTGAATTTGTTGCGTTGATGTTAGCAATTCAGCTTTGGAATGTCTGTATTCATCTCTCTTGTTTTGCTAGATGTTGGCTATTAATAAAAGCAAACCTCATTCTTGTACTATAGCTATACTTTTCAAATGCACTGTTAAAATTTGGAAGACATAAACATCCCAGCTGGGACACCTGACATCCTTCTCTCTGGCGGTGAATGTCACACTTGAGTTCACCTTGGCAATTAAATGGAAGACAAAATGCAGGAGACCTCCGCTGCGAGGTAACACTTTAAATTGAGTGATGACAAGACAAAGGCAGGGTGCCAAATGTGCAATTTGAAATCCTGCCCGACCAGGGTGCCACAAGGATGAAAACTCACTGAATGCTGTCAGTAGTCGGTTACTAGGCCATACTGCTTTTATCTGCCTTTTACAGTCATGTCATTCATGATAAAAATGTGTACTTATTTTGCTTGGAATTTAAAATTAAGGAGCAATGTGGCTAAATCAATTATTGACATCAACAGTGTTGACAAGTCTAACAATAACGTGTCTTTAGGTGTATTCCCAGGCATCAATTACTCAGCGAACCTACAGTTGATGATGGAGAAAAGAAAGAAAGGCATAATAGACGCCACAGTAGAGCTCATCGCTATGAATATAAGACAGGCTTCAGAAATTTCATAAAGAAGCTGGAGCCTGAATACCCTGTCACTTAACGCTCCAGTGTTTCACATGCCGTGTCTCTGAAAAGCGATCTGTGAGACCAGATTTTAACTCTCAGTTGAAGAACTCACTGAATGTGGAAAAGGCATATATACCGACAGGCATAACATTATGACCACCTGCCTAATATTGTGTTGGTCCCCCTTATGTGGTCAAACATGCTCTGAACCATTGGACATGGACCAGAGGACCTCTCAGGGGGCCCTATGGGGTCTGGCACCAGGACATTGGCAGTGGATCCTTTGGGTACTCTGGCTTGTGCAGTGGGGCCTCTGTCAATCAAACTTGTTCCACTGCATCCTGTTGATGCTTGATCAGAATGGGGTCTAGGAAGTTTGGAGGTCAAATCAACATCTTGGGCCATTGTCATGTTCCTCAAGATGTTCCTGACTGTTTGATGTTTTTGCCATGTGGTGGGGTGCATTTTCCTGTAGCGGTAGGCCAGTGACATTTGGGATTGCCATTTGCATGAAGGAGTGTAC
>OMNN01040522.1:0-15818 GCA_900302755.1 Chromis chromis | reverse complement strand
TGCCAGAGAAGGAGTTTGGGTGGAGTTTAGGAAAGTCTTTTTTAAGTCAAAATGTCCTCGGTTGCAATGCATGATGGTAGAGTTCCTACATTCTAATGAAGTAGTTAAACAATTTAGATACATCTTTTAAGTTGCAAGCATTATTTTTTGATGGGTTTTGTTGACATAATAATGTAGGTAATTGCATCAACCTAATATTATGTGTAATTTGCAACTCAAATTTCTGCGTTAAGTGATTTAAAACTAAATTTAAGTTGAGGTAACTCAATAAAATCTGCTTGATAACTTAATTTTTCTTCACCTTGAGTTCAGGATTTCAAGTCTCCTCCCCTGTGTTAACATGTCTGGACAATTCTCCACAGTTAGGACTGGTCGTTAAAAATACCCACGATTGTAAAGCAAAAGCAAATTCCCGTAACTCAATGCAGTTTTATCGTTGAACATGAGCTCATCAACATTGTCTCAACTCGAAAAGATTGATTCAATCTGTTTCGTAACTTGCTTTTGTTGAGCACAAATATTATTTTGTACTCACTGTAATCATTTAAATTTCAGCACTGAAGGTTCAATGCATGTTTTTGCGCCCCTCCAAAAAATGAACCTGCTAGAAGTCTAGTTTATAGTTTTTCTATAAACCAGAACATAACAGTTTTAGAAGGCAAACAATATATTAAACTTAATTGTCACTGACTTGTAAATGAAGGCATGAATTTGTTTATTTTACACATACATGCAAAATATTTGTGCCTAATGAGTTAGTTGCATGAATGGGGAAATATTCAATTATGCTAACTTAATGGAGCTATTGTTTTTAGCCTACTGTTTTGTTATTTGAGCTATAGTATATTGTATTGGTTTTTCTTTAAATGTGAAAAGCAGGTGTGTCATTTCTTTATGCACAGACCTAGCCAGAGATGAAAATTTAATGAAGCTTACCATTTAAACTTTAAAGTTAATTTTAAACTAAATTTAATTTGAGGTAACTTAATGAAATTGGCTTGATATCTTACTTTACTTCAACTTGAGTTCAGGATTTCAAGTCCTTTCACCTGTCTAAACATGCCTGTACAATTCCCCACAGTTAAGCCTGGTGATTAAAAATACCTGTGATCGTAGAGGAAAAGCTAATTTCCCTAACTCGACGTAGTTTGTTGGTTGAAGATAATTTTATTAGAAGTTGTCTCAACTCAAAAAGATAAATCCAAAATCTCCACTCAATTTGATGACAAAACAGTGATCATTCGAATTGAAATACTAATTCTCTGTAGAACTGGATGTGCTGGAAGTCTCTAGTATAAACTATAACATAATTTACAAAGGTCACAGTTTTAAAGGACAAACAATACATTAAACTGAATTGCCACTGATTTGTAAACAAAGGTGCGGAGAAAATATTTGTTTTTAAAGAACTAGTTGTATTGATGCAGATTAAGTTGAGTGGGGAAATATCCAATTATGCTAACCTCTCAGACATATTTAGCAATTTGCTCTAGTGCTAATTTTAGCCTAATGTTTTGATTAAAACTAATTTGACTACAGCATATGTGCTTTTTTTTTTTTTTGTTTAAATGTGGATTGCAAGTGTGTGTTTTCTGCATGCACAGATCTAGCCAGAGATGGAGGTCAGGAAGGTCTCATTTAAGCTCAAACGTCCTTCGTTGCATGACTTAATTTTAGTCACCAGGTGTGGGGTTTAGACCCTCTGAATTCCAAAGTTGTGTAAATGCTCTCAGATGCGTGGGGGTTAACGTGGGCAGGAGGTTAGGTGTGCTGCTCCTGTGAGACAGCAAGGCAGAGATGGAGAGCAGAAGCCAGACAAGCAGTGTGTTTGTGAGAGAAGAGCCTCCTCGTGTGATCAGTGGCACAGAGGGTTGGAGACTTTTGTAACACTGGCAGGAACTTTGAATTACAATGACCACAGACTGTCACCGCTGCTCAAACCACACAGTGTGGTGGCCCATTAGGGCGTCATAAGTCTCGAGCATGGCAGCTTTACTGTAACTCTCTGTCTTTGCTCTTCCTGGAAGTCCCACACAAAGTGTCCAAAAGCACAATTAGGCAACTGAACTTTAATATATTTTGTCCTCGGTGGTCAGAACATTCACTGCAGGATAATTGAAAAGCACCAGACAGAGCGTGATTTCATCCTCCGACCCGTCGCTCTGTCTCTGTTCAGGAGATCCAAAATGGCTGCTCCTCCTCTTCCTCTGAGTGTCACTGGTGGCCCGGCGCTGCAATGCAAAGCTGCTTAGTTCATATACAGTGTGCAGGAAGTGATTAACAGTAAAAGATCAAAGGCGGTGAACAGGATAAACATTCTTCCCCGGGACCCTACTCCTCCGGGGTATACAACACCACTTCCTCTTTTTACAGACTGACTGCTGCCTCCACCACCACAGCACAGCGCACACATTGTCACCACATGAGGTACTGACCCACAATTCAGACAGTGTGTGTTTGTGTGTGAGTGTGTGAGACAGAGGGAGATAGAGAGATAGAGGAGGAGAAAGGAGGGGCGTTGTGTTTATGTGTTGTGTGGGTGCGTGTATGACTCCAGAGAGCTGAGGCAACATCCAGCCTGCAGTTAGAGTTTGAAAATTATCATGTTGTTGTGCAGACGCACCGACCAGTTGTGAGGCTTAACTTATGCTAATTTCCCACATGCTCTCAGTGGTGCACAGCTGTTCCGCTAAAGGACTGCCATTGGGAGTTGATTATCTGACCCGACCAGCTGCAGGTGTAAGAAAAAAAGGCAGGAAGAGCAGGAAACCCTCTCTGATGTCAGCAGCCCTGGATATGGAATGCAAATTCGAACCAAAGCCGTTATGCTACGCAGAGCATTTTTGCTGCATGTGTGCGGCGAGGAAGGACCAGAGGGGATGTAGTGTGTGTGTGTGCATATAGTAGTGTCTGTGCAAAAACAAAACAACCCTCATACAAAATTTGTACAGCATTACATACCACAAATGCACTATACACACAATGTAATTTCAGTCTTCCTCTTATGAATCCAGTTTTATCCTTTTGATGGTAACTCTGCTTTCACATCACTATCAAGGCATTCCTTGTTAAATCTGCAGCTATCTTGGCCCCCCTCCTCAACCTGAGGTGAAACATAACCTCCTTTTGGGCTCAATGGATGGCAGATCACAGGCCCTCAAGATCTTAAAGAGACAATTATCCTCAATTGAAGGCTGACAGGAAGAACAAACACTTCATAAGTGGAGCAGGGGTCTTTCTTCTCTGGGGGGTGGGGGACTAATCCACTGACAGGGGGCCATGGGAGTGACCAGGTCACCCCTATCACCAGGTGAAGGAGCCCACAACCTGTGGACCTGAATAACAGAACGATGGCTGAGTGATCAGAGGTCTGTGCTTCTGGAAAATCCTCATTGCATGAGGTCCAGTTGGCCCGACAGTGTGGCCCAGAACCAGCAATTAAAACTATAGTGTTTGACCTTGTTGTTCCTTTGAAGCTGCAGCTTCAGGGACATCGTTTTTTGTGTTGGGTTCGGAGAATTCTCCAGCAGCCTTTGCTGTGGTGGGCACCGAACGCCGAGTCCAAATGTGGGTTTAAAAATAGAGAGGCCTCTGGATGTGTGGCTTGCTCTCGCTGTTTCTCTTGGCAGATTGAGGTCAGAACATATTACCCATAATCCGCTTCATATGCAAAGCTACATATGATTCCATGTCGTTGCAGCCTGCCAGTTTTTCTCATAGTCAATCAAATCTGAGAACATGTCGATGATGGAGCAATATTGACAAAAGAAAATAAATTGTTTCACTGCTGTTTTTATGTGCTGTCCCCGAGTTAACAAACAAGAAATTTTCCTCCACGTTTCAGCCAGAGTTTAGCCTTTCATTCACATATTAGTAACAAATGAGACTCACTTTGAATGATAACCAAAGAAATGCACATATGGCCTGTAATGAAAGAAGCACATTTGGCCTCTCTGCCTGCCATTAAAAAACATTTAATTTGATAGAATCATTTGTCTTTGTGTCTGGAGCCTGGCAAGTCCAAGGGCAGCTTCCAGCGTCTAATTGGTGCAGAGAATCATTGACATCACAAGAGGTTAAAGGTCGATCTGGGACAACCTTGTAGGCTCTTTGCTGCCAAGTTCTGTTTGAGAGTTGCCAGGTGTGAAAAGGTTTTCTTGTTGTTTTTGGGCAGATGTGAACATCTGTGTCGGACTACTAGCCAGTGCAGAGGAACAGAGTCATGCTGAAGGAAGCTCAAGACTTTGAATTCCCCTCAAACACACAGGAATTTTGAGAACACACACACTTAAGGGTGGGGAAGGGGGATAGGGAATTTGCGGATCTTTGTGTATCAAGGGTTTTGCATTTCTTCACAAAAATACTGTCTAACACATTTCTGACATGATGCAGTCTTCATGGAGATTAAATAAACTAATAAAATATGGATGAAATTTGGTAGTCAGTGTCTCATACATTTGGTATTTAAATCTATTATTAAGTTTGTATGTTAAGTCCCTGTAAAGTCAGAAACTACTAGTATAAAAGTAGTGTTTTATTACTACTTAGAATTGCATTTGCACCATTTAACCTTAAAAGGGCTTAAAGAGGCTAATTGATGCTTGAACTGGTTGCTACTATACATCTATGGTTCTTTCCAAGAAAAAGCAGTTAACTATGTAAGCAAGAAGTCAGGCATGCTTCCAGATCAAAGTGAGTCATGGTGCATCTGAAATTACTCGTGGGTAACACCTAGAAGTGATTATTGTCCTCCATAAATTTAACATCTTCAATACATCAGTTGCTTTTATCTGCTTCAAACAGTCAAAAATTGCAAACAAACTTAACTTCATGTCTGTGGTGACAGCAACTGTATGTCTTTCTGAAACTTTATAATTTCTTGTAATAATGAAACCCAAATAAGCATTTACTGTTTATTGCACATTATGAAAGTATTATCAGTTTCTGATGTTTGTATGTGCTTGGTATGTTCATCCATTCATGCATTTTCTTCTGCTTATCCAGGGTCGGGTCCCTCAGGCAGCAGGCTAAGCAGGTCCTTCCAGACGCCACTCTTCCAAGCAACACTTTGCAGTTCCTGGGGGTTCCCAAGGTGTTCTCAGGCCAGATGAGATATGCAACCCCTCCGGTGAGTTCTGAGCCTACACCAGTGTCCAGTTGAGCGAAAACACCCGTACCTTTAAACACCACCCACCAACCAGAGATAGCAAATGCAGCATCTGCATTGTCATTTGACCTATAATTTCAACAAATATAGCAAAATATAGCATCATTTTTGCAGGAGTTTTCAAACCTTTCTACAAAATGAGCATTTTATCCCACTGTAGTTCGGTAATTATTTAAACAAAAGTGAAAAGGATCTTTCTTACCACGGTCATCTGGCACTTATTGATGTTGCAGGCCAGATTGTGAGGGCGAGTCAGGCCAATTGTAGTAGTAAAGGTTAAACATCAGATGGCTAAGCTAACTTTGGTTAGAGTCTTTATAACACCTTGGGCTGTGATAACATGACTGTTGTCTCCATGATGTGTCCTGCAGCTTTGGTGGCTGCCGGTGTTTGACTTCAGCCTTTCAAACCATTTTTGAATATCCATGTATCCTAATGACATCTGGACAATAAACAAACGCTGTGGACTGAATTTGTCCAGCACCAGAGAGCAGCTGTGGAGACTGTCACAACATTTTAAGACTACACAGTTTTGATTGCAGTTTTACTGAGTGAATAGTAGAATTTGATAGTGACAAAGTGATTATTTAAATTTTGACGGAGTGTGCAATGCATTCTTTGACACCTTTGTTGAACCAGACACACTTGAAAACCCTGTAGTATAAACTATAAAATTACTCACAAATTTACAGCTTTGGAATGGAAATAAATTTAAATGAGTGAGGAAATATCCAATTATGCTAACCTAACAGGCATATATATCTATTTGCTGTAGTGCTAATGTCATTGGCATAATGTTTTGTCATTTGAGCCACAGGGTGATATTTTTAGTTTATTCTATTTTTAAAATCTTCACAGTTTGCATCATAATTAGGGAGTATTACAATCACCTGTTAAGTCAGATTTGTTGACCATGTCTTATTGCTTTTTGGTCACTAGAAAGCTAACATTAGCTTCGCTGTTACCTACGCAACTGTTCCAGTTGGATGGAACAGTTAGTCTCTATGTGAGAACATATTATTAACATTGTGTAACACAACCCATTGAAATTCATAAATTCTCTTCGTAAACACTTACGTTATTAAATCTCAGACAAGCTTAAACTTGCAAACAGTTGGAGCAACTGCTGCATCCCGGAGCCAAAGCACAACAAGCCTTTAGATTCCTCTTATGATATAAATAGACAGTATTTACTCACACATCTAGTCTGCCCTACAATGGCCTACCTCTGTGCCTGACCCCTAACGTAAACACAACATGGCTCCGATCCCCAGCGACCCAGAGGGATGCAGGTGGTCCACATGGACACCTCTATATGGGTTCTGACCCGAGTTCAAAGGTCAGACCCTCAAATGACGGCCTTCCTCACCGCCTCTAATTGCCCTGTTTATTTTTAGTCCACAGTGGGCCGTGTTGAGCTATTAAAAGAAACATGAACATGAGGCCGTCTGCTAATTACTGTTGGGCCAGCAGACCCTCACTTTCTCTGATTGCTACCATATGCTAACCCACTCAGGGAGGAGAGTCTCATCTGTCACCTTCACTGTCTCTCAGTGGTTTTTCTGTTGATGTAGCATTGCAGGATGGAGCTTTTGTGTGACTCAAATATCTTCAGTGATGCCTCAAAAGTGTAAATGTCCAGTTTTGTGGAAACAGGATAATTAACTTTTTTTTATAAGCGTGAAAGCAGCTGTGCAAGATTAATTCATCTGTAATGGAGGAAAATCAGAACAACAAGCCTTCAGTTCTTGTAATGTGTCACAATGTTCTGAAGTTCCCCAGCAGTGTCACTTGCTCCCAAACTGTTTAGTCACAGGATACACAAGAAGACAACAGATGAAGCTGATAGTGCTGGCAAGTATCAGTTAATCTGGTGTGAGCATTTAAGGAAGCAGTAAGTAATTGGGTCGATTTAGACCTATTTGTGGTCGGAGGGAGGTTGAAATAAAGCAGCAGAGGAGGCCGTCGTGCTGAAGTTGTGAAGTTTACAAAGGTTTGATTGCAGTAGGAAGCTGGTTGTGTGGATTAGCGGATGGGCCTGGACAAAGAGAGTGCACGCTTCTGGTTAGTCTTAAGAGGGGCAGCAAATGTTTTAAATGGCAATTAGAGATATGTTAGTGAGTTAGCACTAAACAAAATGTCAACTTTTGCAAAAAATCTGAAATCAGTGAGATATTACATCAGATAAAACCTTAACACATGAATGAGAAACCGGGACATATCATTCATATTTTTCAAAATTCATTATATCTACTGATTTGCATTGCATACTATATGAAGAAGAAACTAGGGATATTTATTTTTTTAATAAAATTGACATTAATATGGGCGACCCAATAGCTAGTGGGTGCAAATGCCTTCAAATGCTTTGATTTCCAGCCAGCTCAGTCTTTCACTGCATGTCATTCCCCTGCTCTCCTTCCTCATATTTCTGTCCTTTTCAAATGTGACTGTCCAACCAAAGTGAAAATGCAAGAAATAAGACATTAGCATGGCTTATAGGTGCTATTGGAAGCTCGACTGGCCCTTTCTGACCATTCCTTGCTGCTCCTGCTGCCTGAGTGTGAGTCAGCTGTGAATCCAGAGCTGTCTGGAAGGTGTCTGGACAGCGTCAGACGGCAGAGGCCCACCCGCCTCGGCCTGCCCTGATGGATTGGGTTTCCGCTGCACCTAGATGCACGCAAACCTGCGACTTCCTGCAGAAATGAATCATCGGGTGGGAGCAAATAGATATTCACTCGAGAGCAATGCATTATACTACTTAGGCTTTTTTTTAAAGGCAGCTATTATGTGATGTTATGTTTCCTGAGCAAATAAATGACTTTGAAAATATCAAAGTGAACCCAAGCGGAGCTTTTTATGCAGAGTATCCCAAAGAAAAGCCTTAACACGAGGACGGCTTGGATCTGGAATATTTAGAAAATATTGATTATGACTGGCAATTAATTTGCATGTGGAACTGCTAATTAGTTTGGCCTGCAAATACAAATACAATACAGTACTATTATTTGTAGTTTGTTGACACATTTAAAACCTATATTCAATGACTGAGTATTCTTTTTTATGGGTCCTCACATCTGAAACTTTGGTTATGGTGCCGTGAGACACAACATGGATTAATAGCATGCAATAGTTTAGATACATTTTAAATAAACATGGTAATGTGGGTAACACTAGTTTGTTCTTCTGCAAAGTGAATAAAATAGACTAAATTCAGACTAGTGCAAGTGTTTCTGAATATTTGCCTTCACATAAACAAGTATTTCCTTTGCTAGCTTTGTTTGGGTGTGCATGATTGTTTCTTTCCACAGTGTAATGTGCTTGTTTTGGGGGCTTGATAGGAGGCTTGAGGCTTGTTATTCCCCTTTTAAACCACAAATAATCCCAATAGTCACCACATAACTGCTGGTCAGCCTAAGTGACACAAGAACTTCTCCTTTACTAACATGTGTTCTCATAAAATGTTCTCTGTATCAAGATTAGATAAGTGTTGCTAAACTTATTTAAACTAACTATAATTGTGCATGTAAAGATTTGTATGTATCCGTTGCACTAACTAGATAAACACTTGTATCTATACATTCAGACCAAACTCCAACCAGTTGGATGTAATACAACAAGAGGAAACTGTGACATGAACAAAACTAAAGTGCAAAGATACGATAACCTGGAGAGAGATGATGGTGTTGTGGTGGCATCTGGTAACACTTTGTAATAATGGCTGCTAACCCTGGTTATCAGGACCAAGCGATGTGGATTACTCTTTTATCTCGGCGTAGGAATTTTAGTCTTTGTGCTTTGTGAATGCTTTAATTGTGGAAAATTGTTAGTTTTTCTTTCTTTTTGGTTTTGGTTTTGCTGAGGTAACACCCAGCTGTTCAAAAATCTGGAGTGCGCCGGGAGCTTTTTCTCGCCACTAATGCTGTTGTTTGTCTTTTCACCAGTGTGTAACATGGTGTGACTTTATATGGTTGAGGTAATCCGTAAATGTGCCGTGCAGATGTACAGTAGATTTCATTACAACAGTTTTTTTCTTTCCGCTTTAAGACGTTTTGTTTTGGCATGCGTCACTCCTCTGGACATAAATTTGTTAATTTTAGCAATATGTTGGTTTATTTGACCATAAATGTGCAGTAAAGAGCCTTTTCATTCTTAGGCACAAGGAGGGAAAGAATATAGTGGTTCTCAGAATTACTAAGAATTAACCACACACACATTTTCATGCTATACACAAGTGTGGATGTTCTGGCTATGCTGTCATGCTCCCTGGGCCCTGTGATGTCAGCAGTTAGTGGCCCTCTGTTGCCACCCAGACAGCTGCTGTGGAGCCCCAGGCCACCTGATGAGCGCCTCAGCACCTAGAACACACCTGATGGCGCTCCCTGTGGTTCTTCTCTCCCGGGAGCCTCGCAGACGGCCGGGACGTCGCTTTAGAGCAACGCTCCAACGCCAACACAGAAGTCAAGGGAAACCAAGTTTGAAAGCAAAGCTCATAAAATCACCAATCACACTTTTTATGTTTGCTAACAGTCTGCCGCCGCCGAGGAGAAGCCCCTTTAATGAGGCCGCGTTCAGCAATCCATAATGGAAGGCCCGGTAATAGAAAACTGCTGTGTTGCTGTTGCATCGGTTTCACATTTTTGAATAATAGCCAAACCAGTGAAGCATAAAAAAGCCTACAAGGTTGTAGCAGTACAGCATGAAATTCAAGACCTGACTGTTTTAGACCTGGTCCTTCTCCAAAAAAAAGTTCTCCAACTGGGATCGACTTTTAGCTTCACGGGGACACTCCCAGTTCCTCTGCCTCCTCCTAATCTTCCTGAGAAACCAAGGTGGGACTCCTGGGTGAAAGGGTCACTGTCCCTCAGCATTCCTGACTCGACAGGGGGGCGAGGGTTGGGTTAAAGTGGAGAGACAGGGGGAAGCATTGAGGTAAGCATGAGCATTGTATATGCAGGGGAGGTGACTGAGTCGGGTTTGGCCCTTTGGCTTTTGTGAATTTTTTTTTGTTGTCATTGTTGGTCGGACTTAATACGGCATTCCTCCTGGCTCTGCAGTGGCTGTGTAGTGGAGAAAGGTAGCAGTAAGGGGGTAAAGATGACAAAACAAATGGATTATTAAACCTTATGGGAAACAATAGAAGGCAACTCCCCCTGAGCCATGTTGGCCTTCAGGGCTTCGAGCAGAAAAACTGCATGACAATGAAAGTAAATAGGCAGAGAAAATGTGAGCAACCGGAGAAAAGTCACCTGAGGAAAGGTTTACTAAATGCTGCATTTACCTTTAGCTACCAGGTAATTATCTGACTGTGTTTACCTGTAATTCCTCCTACAAGTACTACTTGTTGTGATGGACAGTTGAGCGCCACACTTCCCTCATTTCAAAGTGTTTTTCTGCTCATCTTCAAGGCTTAGTACGTCCAAAATCCCATAAAAATCCTCTCTTCACATGTGACAACAAAAATTCATTAGTTTGCCTGAAGTGACTCAGCTAATGGGGTCAAGCTCTGGTCAATTGAAGCTTCAGCTATCTCCTCGTCTTTCTGTTTTTCAGGCCCTTGACGAAGTCTCCCAAGGCAGATCTCCTCAGACAGCGTCACAGGGCCCGGCTCGCTCCTCCTAGGCTGCTTTTAAAACAGATTACAGGTAAATGGGTTGTTTTACCCTAGAGCCTTCTGTCACTGAAATATGGATGCGTTTGAAGTGCTAGCCCCTACACAGCCAGCGAAGAGGTTACATGTTTGGGTATGAGCGGGATCAGTCATTCTGCCGGCATTATCACTACCAGTTTGTCATGTCTGCTGAAGCTCAGCTAAATTCCTCAGCGCACGATTACTTTCCTCGGGTGCTTGCTTCTCAGGTTCTCGCACTACGTTTTCAAAATTGCCGTTAGTAAAAGAGCAGCAACAAATAAATAATATAATTTTTAGTGCATGGTTTTTACAGATTTTTTTTTATTTAGAAGCAGCTATATCAGAAATCTTAAGTTCCACGCTGAGAGAAAGAGTTTCCTTTCCGCCTCATTCAAACAGGAAAACTGCCAAAGCTTCATCCATCAGATAAAAGTTTTTTTTCGTCTTCGGGTCAGGCACATAAGAGGAACATTTTGCTCAGAGCGTTTCTATGCAGTTGCCGGGCAGAGAGGTTTTTCAAGGTGGGCCCTGGGGAGCAGATTATGACTAATGAGGTCCAAGTTAACGTGACCAGAGGAGGCAGCTGGCGAGAAACAGGCCCCAGTTTGAGCCTTTATCATGGGATCTCTGCGTGGGCTAAACTGAGGGACAAACCCACAGGAAATACATCACTGTTGACGCCGGTCACGTCTGCCACAAATGAGCAACAGTGACTTATAAGGAAATCTTGGAAAAGACGAGTGAACAATAATTATTTAACCTCCGAAACCTCAAAAACCCGCCAGCGGGTTCGAAAAGGCATGTTATCATTTTTAAAAATCGCCAGAAGTGCACCATTTATCAGAGCCAGAAACTGTGAAAACAGAAAGCATCATCAGATTTTTAACTTTCAAATAGTTGTTGAACTGCATTTCGTTCCGTCACAAAAATGAACCAAATCTAAGCTGACTTGGCATTTAATAAAACCCACTTTTTTCTACGTTTCAATAAAAAATTCTAACCACAATCTGTAAAAAGATTAAAATATATAAATCTGAACTCCATAGCAAAACCATGAAGCCATTAGTGACTCACCTGCAACCAACAGTTACATGACTAAAATTCAGGGGATTTTTCCAGTGGAACTAGGTTGAACTGCAGGCTGTGTTTACACAGAGCAGATAGGAGACAAGCTAGGAGCCAATAAAAAAGTGTAAGTAGTAAAAATATAAGTAATAAAATATATATAGCATGTAGAGTCACAATTTTTCTTACAGTATTGATACCACCTGTACACCTGTGTAAAATCCATCCATCCATTATCTATACACCGCTTAATTCTCTGTAGGGTCGCAGGGGGGCTGGAGCCTATCCCAGCCGACTTGAGCGAAGGCAGGGGACACCCTGGACAGGTCGCCAGTCTATCACAGGGCTACACATAGAGACAGACAAACAAGCACACTCACATTCACACCTACGGACAATTTAGAATAATTAATTAACCTTAGCATGTGTTTTTTGGACTGTGGGAGGAAGCCGGAGTACCCAGTGAAAACCCACGCTGCACAGGGAGAACATGCAAACTCCACACAGAAAGACCCCAGGCGTCCTAACCGGGACGCGAACCGGGGATCTTCTAGCTGTGAGGCGACGGTGCTAACAACCGAGCCACCGTGCAGCCCCTGTAACTGAATATGTAAAATAGTAACAGGAGTGATTCAATTAGGACGCTCTGCTCTGTTTATGTGGGATCCAGTGAGATTGATCAGTTTGTCTCCTGCAGTTACGTCTCCTGTTCTTCTTTGCCGTCTTAATATTTCACTGTTCTGTCACTTTTATTGCCCACTAAGGTCCAGCGTAACCTTACCCACTGTGACAGTAGCTAATTTCCTGGTTTGTGGCAGCAGCTTGTGTTTCTTGTTCAGTTTTTTGCAGTCTCTGCTTGAGAGACACTTCTGAGACCACAGACAGAGAGAAGAGGCTACATCAGACCTGAAGTAGCGCATTTATATTATTTATGATCGATCAATAAAAATACTGATACCAATAATCAGAAAGATGTCAAATATCAACCATAATCGTCCAGACCGATGATCAATCTATCCCTACTTAATACCACAAATTTGAAATACATTGATTAATTAATAATTCAAATTATGTATTTATTCACTGCACTGGGGTGTCAGTTTAAGTCTGTGGTGATATTATTCAGTGTCATTTCAGTTAGTTTGTTGTCTGATTTGTTTTCTCCAGCCGTCTGCACTGTCCTTCTGCTCATTTGACTCTTATTTATGTGATAAGTGCAACCAGTGGGGATGGTATCATTGGGATGTTAACAATCCTCTTTCCAATACTGCTTATTGATCCAATACTTTAACGATACTGTAATCACTTCTTAAATTCAGCATCTTTTCTTTGACAGTATTTTTTTTACTGTGCAGTATGAATAGTTTCACTTATGAGAACAGTTAGAGGACTTCTTCTACCACTAACACCAACATTCAGTCAGAGAAAGAATGAAAATAAACTAAGACAGGGTTTGTCTGCAGCCCCCAGATCACTGAATCCCCCTGCTGCTCCGAGAGCTCTGAAACATGATTTGTGAAGAGTTCAGATGATGCTCGGACCAATTCAGTTTGAATTTATAAAACACACACACTGCACAACAATCAGCTGGCTAATGACATAGACATTCATCTGGAGTTGTTTTTTGGTCTGCTAAATGTCCCACTACGTTCATCACTTTGCTCGTCACACATTTGATGCTGAGCAGGTTCACTGCAAACAGTCACCTGCTGCAGCTGCAACTGAGTTATAATAGTAACGTTATGGATAAAAACAACAACACTGACCTGAAAGCTGCTTTAAAAAAAAAATCATTTAACCCATTTAAGATATCAATTATCTCAATTAGTGGAGCTTCAAGATATAATTCAAGAAGATGAATTTGATGAAGGTCCATTAAAAATGTATCCATTATTCCAGTATAGTAATAGTGTTAAGTTTTTGATCAGAGAATTCCAAATTGTTACTGTTCTGTTATTACACCACTCCTGTACAAACAAGGTGCATTCAGTTCAATGGAAAAACCACCAAAGCAGCTTGTATGATTTTAACTAGTTGTTAAAAAAAGCAGATTTTTCTACCTGAAGAAGGAGTTTAGTTTACCTCTGTAATTCCTTTACACACCCAAACTCTCTCTCTCTCACACACACACACCTTTCTACCTGCCAATATATCACAGCCCCTAGGTAGGAAGATTGATGGCATTAAATTGCTTCTATCCAGGTTTTTTATCAGGATTTACAGGCGTCGCTGTACCTAGCGCTTTCCAGCACCACTCCCTTCCATAAATCATGGTTTTTCCACCGCTCTCCACACACACATACACACACACATATATGCATCCGAGACACACACATCTGCCCCACACACATGCACAAACACCCCCCCTGCGCATATACGCACAAATGTACACACACATAGACTTTGGGATATGGCTGTAACAAGATGGATGACCTCCTTGCCGCCTGCCGCCACACACCTCACACACACACACACAAACACAGCAACTCAGATGGAGCAACACATGTACATTTTGACTCCGTAATGGAAAATGTCAATCTCTGTCGATGGCGGGCCCTGCAAACGCAGTGATTCCTTCCCTTCCACCCATCGCTCTCATTATAGGAAAATGTCACCTCATTTCCCAAGTACACGTCGCCTGATTAATTTCTGAAAAGGGGAATGAGAGAGACAGAGATGGTGAGATGGAGAGAGGTGGCATCTGTCCCAGGGACTGTCACTGGCGTTTCTTTGGGCATATAGGTCTGTGTTGCATAAAATGACGGTGTGTGTCCTCGGATGCAACAAAGTGGCTGAACTTGACCGTATCTGGTCTGTGGAAGTGTAACCTCAGAAGAGCCATCGAGCAACGCAGGTTTACCCAGACATCCTTTTACCCTGACATCCACCAGAGCTTCCTCGGGAATCCCAAGGTATTCCCAGATCAGATGAGTTATACTGTACCTGATATGTCCAGGGTTTCCTCCCAGTTGGATGTACCTGGAAGAAGTATGTCAACTGGTCTCTACAACACAAAGAAGAAGCAGCTCCACATCAAGACTCTTCTGGTCAGGCAAGCTCCTCACTCTGTTTCGTATGGGGTTCAGGGGCCAGTATCACATTATCTAAAAGCCCCTGCATGACACACTTTTTTTGATATCAGGAATTAAAATGAGCAATCTGACTTTCATACCCACCTTGCCCAGTTGTTGACTCTAAGCAAGAAAGTTGGAAGGGTTTGAACATCTTCATTAAGACCTCTTTCTCCATTCTATGTCTGTCTTCACAGATGATGGTAACACATCCAATGTCTTCCAGGATGGACTATCAAAAAGTGAGATCACAGGGATGTTTGATCAGAGCCAATACAAATACTGATTGTTAGTAATAAAAGAGGCTGATAACCAATATACATTTGTAGTTTCAATAAAAATCTTGGTATTAAAATTTCACCGTCGTGGTGAAGAGGGAGCTAAGCCGAAAGGCGAGGCTCTCAATTTACCGGTCAATCTACGTTCCTTCCCTCACCTATGGTCATGAGCTTTGGGTCGTGACCGAAAGAACGAGATCCCGGATACAAGCGGCCGAAATGAGTTTCCTCCGTAGGGTGGCTGGGTGCTCCCTACGAGATCGGGTGAGGAGCTCGGTCACCAGGGAGGAGCTCGGAGTAGAGCCGCTACTCCTCCACATCGAGAGGAGTCAGTTGAGGTGGCTTGGACATCTGTTCCAGATGCCTTCGGGACGCCTCCCTCGGGAGGTGTTCGAGGCATGTCCCACCAGGAGGAGGCCTCGGGGTAGATCCAGGACACGCTGGAGGGACTATGTCTCTCGACTGGCCTGGGAATGCCTCGGGTCCCACCGGAAGAGCTGGAAGAAGTGTCTGGGGTGAAGGAAGTCTGGGCCTCCCTGCTTAGACTGCTGCCCCCGCGACCCGGCCCCGGATAAGCGGCAGAAAATGGATGGATGGATTATGAC